>JZKD02S1708497.1:73712-93623 GCA_000966675.3 Picea glauca
TATATGAGAACATTATTTTTCAAAGAATATTTTTTTAAATAAATTCTAAGAATTTTGTTTTTTATATTGTTTTTTGTTTTGTCCTCAGTTATTATTATTATTTTTTAATTTTTTTTGTTTTGTATTTGTTATTTTTTGTTTTTTTATATTGTTTTTTTGTTTTGTACTTTGTTATTTTGTTGAGAAATGTTTTCTATAATTTAGTATAGGGAATATATATAATTCTTTTCATAGTCAACCAATTACGATACATACAATTTTTAAAAGATAATAAAATATTAATGGTGATTCTAATTTAATGTATGATTTTTAGAAGATTATAAACATCATTGTAGATCCATCTTAACTCTAGTAAGTCCAATAATCTAGTAATGATTTTTTTTTTATACGTAGACGATTATAGGCACCACTATAGATTCATATTAATTCTAGTGACTACAACAATCAAATAAAGATTGATTGATATCTGTAGAATATTATAAGAACTAGCATAAGAACATTTTACTTCTACAACTATCACTCATTGAGAGGGATCAAATCTCTCAAGTTCCAAACTTTTTTGAGATTGAAAAACTTGAAGAAAGGTTTACATTTCGAAAGATTTGATCCCTCTCAACACATGATAAATCCATAATTAAAATAATCTAATTTTTTTTGTAATCAATTTGAATTTGTTTTATTTACCATTACTTCTCTTTTCTTTCTCACCAATCAACTTAACCCCACTTCACAAAAGTCCGACGTTTCCCTTAACATAGAAGTTCGCCTCTTTAGTCTCTTTTTAGACTTCTTTCTTCTCCTTGTACACAAAACACTGGGTTTTCCAACATGCACAATCACATTTGGTTGCGTTGTACACTATGCATGACTTTTCTCTTTGCACTTTCATTTATATTTCATTCTATCGTGTTTATTTCCTCGATGCCTTCGTTTTCATAAAAAAAAATTTAGTGCATCATTAAGGCTAACTTTTTTTTAAGATGTATTATTTTTTATTATTAATTTCTTAATTGTTGAGAAATTGATGGGCTTTTTTAAATCTTGAATTATATCTTTGAAAAGAATTCCTAAGAGTTAGTTCAAGATGTTAAACAATTGTATACAAGACATATTGGGTTTTTTTTGTCTTTTTTCATACTAGTAGTTTTTTGATTTGTCATTCTCTATTAAAATTATCTTTACAAAAATATTTTATTGATATGATGTTAAACCATTTGTAAAATATATATTGGGTTTTCATGGGTTTTTTTTTAATTGTATCCTTAAGAAGGAATCTTTAAGAATTAGTTCAGGTTGTTAAACCCTTTGTACAAGATATATTGGGATTTTGTTGGGATTTTTTCATACTAGTAGAGTTTTTTAATTGTTATTCTCCATCAAAATTAGATCAAAATTATCTTTGTCCAAATATTTTATTTTTATTTGTTATTCTAGATCAAAATTATCTTTACCCAAATATTTTATTGATATTTTTTTTTCTTTTTCATAAACAAAAATAAATTTTTTATTAAATATATATTATAAATATTTTTAATATAATAAATATATATATTTATATATAACAATATTAAATTTTGATTTTCTAGTATAAATTTAAACTTATATCATGTTTCAAAGTGTGATTATTTATTTTCGAAAGTGTGATTACATATTTTCAATAAAATATTTTTAAGATTCAGTATTACAATATCAGCTTTATAATATATAATTATTGAATTTTACAAATTTAGCATTCATTTTTATTTTTTCCAAGCGTACATCACAATTAAAGATATTAGTTAATTTATTTTCCTCAAAATTAAACTAAACCACACAAACTGAATAAATGCATTAAAATATATTGATTTCTATTATAATTTTCACCAAATTACAAGTTGTTTGTCTAGTGGCATAATGTCATATAAGTTTTCAAGATATACCCATCATATGATATCTATAACTTTTTTTATAAAATTCACATCATTTTTCAAGATACATCCATCATATGATATCTATAATTTTTTTATAAAATTCACATCCTATGTCAACATAATAAATACATTAAAACATATTGATTTCTATTATAATTTTCACCCAATTACAAGTTGTTTGTCCACAGGCATAATGTTTGAAGACACACCAATCATATGATATCTATAAACATTTTATAAAACTCACATCCTATGTCAAGAGAGAATCTCATTATATTTCTTCAATAGAGAAAGAATGCCTCATTCATCATCATATATATTTTCCACTTTTGGTTTATATATTTTAATCGTTATATACTCCTTTTAAATTATTTATTTTTTATCTATCCTTACATTTTCTCATATATTTCATGGTCATATAATGTTATCCAGAGATCAATGATGTTATATTTCTTTCTTCCAATTTTCTTAAGCTATGTATTATCTATTAGATTTCCACCATTGGTCCAAAAAACATTTAGCTTTCAACATCATCCATAACTTTACAGACATCACCTGATGCCTTACCGAGCCATATTGACTTGTTATCACTTAGTCATACAATGAGCATATAATTTTCCATCACATTTTTTCTTGGATCAAATTCTTTCTTTGACTTGTTACAATAAGCCCCACCATGCATTTCATCAATACAAGGGACCCTTTGTTTCAAGTAATCATCCACAAGATAATGTTGTTGTTGTGTATCATTGTTGGCATTTACTATTCTTGTCTCGTTTTTTTCTAGAAAGAACCTGTTGGATCCACTTGAATAATTAACGACACATTTAAAGCATTGAAAACATTTTCTCGATTGTTATCTTTGGAAGCATATATTCTTCCCCTCCATCTTCCATTGTTACACTAAAGCTAATACTACAAAATTTTAATCATTTTTTACAAGTTCCCCTCCTCTTCTAGTGTTTTGAAGGGTGATAATGCATGATCCCCATTAGGCAAGTCTATCCTATCATTGGATCCCCGAGGGTTACCTCAATTGGTCTAGAGACATATGTGAGTTTATCATGCTTTTTCTTGGTCACTGATTCAACTCTCTTGATTCCCCTGGGGTGAGGCCCCATAATCAATACCTACAGTTTACCCGGCTTACCATCCATGGATCATGGGAAGTATTCAAAGGGTTTTCCATGAGTACATTTCATCATATTGTTTTTTTATAGTCTATCATTTTATTTGTATTCCATATATTTCTACACAAGGAGAACAATCTTCATCCCTAATAGTAGCTTAATATTGCATGACATGTATTCCATAAACCATACTTAATTTGAAAAAACAAATTGATTTGATGCTCGTTTTTTTTTAACTTACATCCAATAAGTGTTTCCTCACAAAGGAATTGAAGTTATAAACCTCCTTAATCAAGTTTTGAGTGAAGCTACTTTCATTTTGAATAGTTTTATAGGTGTCCATGATATGTGACAATGACAATATAAATTTTATTTTCCACTAAGTTGATAATCTACCATATGTTCCATCTATATCTTCATGGTTGTGAACAAATGGGAGGGAATTTTCACATACAATTGTAATAGTATTATTTGGTGTGAGCATGGATGCAAAATCATCTTGTTATTTTCTATCTTACATCGAATAAGTGTTTCCTCACAAGGGAGTTGAATTTATAGACCAGGTCTTAATCAAGTTTTGAGTGAAGCTACTTTCATTTTGAAAAGTTTTATAGGTGTCCATTATATGTGGCAATGACAATATAAATTATTTTTTCCACTAAGTTGATAATCTACCATATGTTCCATCTATATCTTCATGGGTGTGATCAATTGGGAAGGCATTTACACACATTGTTGTCATAATATTATTTGGTGTGAGGATGGATGTAAAATCATATAGATAATGGTTCTTGTTGTCACCTTGAAATTTGTGGATTTGTAAGAATAAAATTGGTGGTAGTTTGTTTAAGGAACATCTTGATGTTGATAAGCATGCAAGTCTAAGATATACCATATTATTGATAGCTTTCATAAGATTCATTTTGTAATAGGGAAGTTGGATTATCTAAGGGGCACAAGTGATTATTGTATCACCTATAACAGTGGTTGTGAATCAGTCTGTGGATATGTTGATTCTGATTTTGCAGGTGATTTGGACAAGAGAAGGTCGACTTCAGGGTATGTATTTACTCTTACAGGTGGAGCTATTAGTTGGATGTCAAAGCTAGAGAACATTGTCGCTTTATCCACTACAAAAGCAGAATACGTAGCCGTTGCACATGCTTGCAAAGAGGCAATTTTGTTGAAAGGTTTGTTTGGTGAGTTTGGAAGGATGGAGGATAAAGTAAAGATACTTTGTGATAGTCAAAGTGCTATTCACTTGGCTAAGAATCCAGCCTAGCACAGTAAAACAAAACATATACATATCAAGTACCATTTTGTAAGACAAGTCATCGATAAACATGGGGTCTCTCTTGAGAAACTGCATACAAAAGAGAACTGCGCAAACATGTTCACAAAACCAGTACTGTTAGAGAAGCTATGATGGTGCTTGGCTTCTCTTGGCTTGCAGAAAAGGTGATGAATAAAAGGGATCAAGGTATGAGGTTAATTGTTGTCAAGGTGGACATTGTTAAACGGTGGCAACAAATTTCTATGTTTAGGATTCTAGATCTTATAAATCAGTGATTGGTTGTAACTAATGAGACAAACTTAGAGAAGCACTTTCAATAGTCAGTTCTTCTGTAACTGTGTAAATGAATATAAATTCGTGTAAGCCCATAGAGGCAAATGAGCTAGAGAGTGAGTGAAATGTTGTAATCTCCCTGATTTGAATAATAAGACAATCGATACCCCTGCTTGGAGGACGTAGCCCAACATTTGGGCGAACCACGTAAAATCTTTATCTTTTATATTCTGTGTGATTGTGTCTTCCACATTTACAATTACAACAATTTATACTATATCGAATTAACTTACCAAAACTAAGATTAGATTGATTCTGTGAAAACCACAAACTGAATGTTTAAGCATAAAACTTGACCAACTTAAGGATAAAACCTCTAAAATATTGGTAGTAGTGTGCATTTGAAGGAACTTTAGTTTTGAATGTTGTACATGCATGGTCATGCATCGAATGTTGCATGTTTGAGAGTGAATGTGCTTTGACACATAGTCATTAAAACATCCGTGGCCATATTGAAGCTTTTAATTTATTTTATATCTAATACTGTAATTAGAAAGACAATATAATTAAATAAAACTAAGGTTTAGGTGATCCTATTAGTTGTAAATATAAGAACTTCTATCTTCCCAATCATGCATGGTATGCGTTTTACAAGAGCTCATTTGTACAGCACAATAGAATGGTTATGTATTTAATATGGGTAGTGGTTTCACTAGGGCAATCTTTCTTTCCATAGTTTTTTTTTTTTTTTTTTCGGATATTTTGGTGGTTGTTTTTAAATTTTCTGTCACTCCAGAATTTTGATTTATTTTTTTTATATTTGGGTTGATTTAAACTGGAGCAAAATTTCTGGGTAAAATTTTGAAATGCATGAAATTTTGATCTATATAAAACTCAAACTATCGCTGAAAATCTGACCCAATTGAGACCCAATTTTTTTTAACATGAAAAATGAAACTCAAAAAAGAATATTACTCCCCCGTTAACCTACTCAATGATACGCAGCATGCCAACTATAAACCTGGCAGGTGTGCCCCAGTACTCAGCGAGCCGTCCGGCCTTAGCAATTTGTCAGGTTGATGCTGTTACGAAACCAGACCAGAACCATCACTAGTTTATGACTCCTCGCTAATGCTCTACGGGTCCGGGCCTTTGATGAAGGAGCAAGCTGGAAGAATTAATTAGTTCTCTGCTTTCTGGAGCAGCCGGCCAAACAAGCCTCACAGCCAGACTGAAACCAGCCAGCTTACTGAAGCCAGCTTGACAGACAAACACCACAATCCAGCAACAAAGAAGGTACTTTTATCCTCATTCGCAATCATGCATGGCAGTGGATAAATTTTTTTTTTTTTTAATAGTTGGATAAATATTTTGTGAGAAGTTTTGAAACGTTAGAAACTCTATTTCATTAGCAATCATGCATAGCATTGGTTAAATTTGAATTTTTTGATAGTTGAATAAATACTTAATAAAAAGTTTTGAAAGATCCAACTTTTTAGTAAAAACTCCACCCAAAATCAAGACAAATGAATGAAGAAATGTTTACTTAATTCTTTATATATATATATATATATATATATATATATATATAAAAAGCTTAAAAGCAATTTTAAATCACAGAAAATAAAATAAGCTGTCAATCTGGTTCGTAGAGATTTCTAGAGACTTTGAGTTAAGCATAGACTAAGCTGCACTTAAATGATTGAGTCTCTGAGATAACTGCTCAAACTCTGAGACGAGACTCTGATTCCAAGATAAACACAGAATACGCCCACATTTCTGAAACTCCAAGATAAACACAGACTGCGCCCATAGTGGTTCTTTGGGCAGCACCCTTGCTACAAAAAGCTTGTCTTCCTCCCGAACAAACTCAGATCATGCAATTCTGTATAGTGTAGGCTGACGCATAAAGCTTGAAGACTGAACCCCGAAGCACTGAACGTTGAGACTCACGCAGCATGTTCACACCAGTGGGCCATCAGTGGCACAGAGTAATCAGATTGAAGTTAAGGAAGTGTAGACTGGTTGGTTGGGAGGAATTGTTTGTATTCTTCACAGTTTGGTTTAAATCTTGTTTTGATGATATTTGTTTTCTGAGATAATATGATTGTAAGGGGGTCCTATCTTGATTTCATTATTTTATAGATGTAGTCTTCAAGATAAAGCACAAAGTCATCAGATTGAAAAGTTTTTTAGTTGTCCAATAATAAAAGTAATTCTTCTAAAAATAATAGAAATAATTTATTTTTTTGTTTATCTGGGTGAAATAGCATGCCCTGTATATTATTGTTGCTTGAAATGTTAGAATCCTCTTAAGTTCTTATTTAAAAGTGGGTTTAAACTTCTTTTATTATTTATAAGATCCTCCTTCAGTCCAGCTTGTTAAGGTGAAAGTTGAAATCAATTTTTCTTCTTCAAAATACATTACAACTAATGGGTTCAAGCAAGCAAGTTATTCGAAAACTTTCTAAGAATGGTTCTGCATAACTTCCAAAAATTTTGAAATTACATAAACAGTGAGTGTGCGTAATTGCACTAAATAAGTAGATTTTACTTAATTTCACTATACTTTATGGTCAAGGTAAAAACAAATTCCCTCATAAGACAAAACACAAAACTAGAATCCTAATATATGTACGTATATAATATTTTTAATATTAGAATGGTTAAACTTTATTCTAATCTGCTAATTTTTATATTCATAAAATAAAATGTACATCCCTTTTACAAAATAAAAAAGAAATTGAGTGATTCATATTATAACATAGTATGTTTGCTATATGATAAGAAGCATTATCATGTTTTATCATATATTCTTTTCCATAGTTGTGTATAAATCATGGTGTTTAAGCTTTTGTCGTCTAAATTTTTGGAGAATATTTGAGATAAAAAAACATTGTGATCATTTTTTTTTATTTGTTTCTTGTTATTTTTGAAAATTAGCATAATTTTTATGTTTTTTTTATTGTTAAATTAATAACATATATTTATTATTCTATTTGAATTAGCATCAATTTTTATGTTTTTTTATTGTTAAATTAATAATATATATTTATTATTCTATTTGGTTAAGTTTAGAAAAAAAGATTACATTGAAATTTGAAACATTTAGGATTTGAATATATATATTTATTTTTGTGTAAACACAATTTGAAAATTGTACACAAATATATGAAGGGGTCATAAAATAAACTAGTTTTCACTAATTTAAATAACTATGAGACTCCACTCATTGAAGTTGGAAGTTATCCACTTCCTTATTTTGGGTTTGCATATTCAAAAAATTCCTAATTTAGTAAGCTACATGAAAGCTTGATTTTCTCCTATTTTATGTTGTATGCATTCTTTCATTTTTTCTTTTGTGTATTGATTTATTATGTTATTATTACGTCCATAGTGGTTCTTTGGGAAATACACGTGCTACAAAAAAAACTCGTCTCCCTCTCGACCAGACTCACATGATGCAATTTTGTACAGTGCAGGATGATGCCTAAACCTTGAAGACTGGACCCCAAATCTCGAAGCCTGGACGTTGAGATTCACGCAACATGTACACACCCATGGGCCATCAGTTTACTGATCTATGGGGACAGAGTAAGTGTTGACCGATTGGTTGGGAGGAATTGTTTGTATTCCCCACGATCGAGTTCAAAACTCGCTTTCATAACAGTTTCTCCTTGGGAGCCAATATGATTGTAAGCTGACCATACCTTAATTCTCCCTGAATAACCAAATGTGCATTATTCCATGGATGTAGTCTTCAATATGAACATCACGCTCTTGCATGCACCTGATGTGACTTATTCTTTGAGGACACTTGCATGCAAGTGATCTGGTTCATTATATGATTGTATGCTTCGCTTATGTATTATGATGATGAGATTGTGGATTATGATGTTATGTTATGTTATTTATGTATAGACATATGATATTGAATGGTTTATCCTGAGTGTGCAGGAATCTTGATGGATTGAGGATGTCGATAGCATCAATGGAACTCCTTGGACTACAGATCGAGTCATGGAGTGGAGAGTAGGTTTGGGTGTTTTTGTTTATGCATATGTGACCTATGATCGGGTGTATTATCATTTGTTTTATGGATCGTTGACATGTTTCATTGATGGATGCAGGCTGATGATTGTTTGCTAATTAGACTCACATTAGGAGTAATGGGGCCATGCACGACAACCAAAGATATTGAGGGAGAGGTGTGGCAGCAGCCCTGCCACAACCTACTAGCACTCTTGTCATGGCTTGAATTGTAGGTTAACGATTACTTGGTTCGCGAGATCCACTATGTCGTGAGGGTAGACTGAGAGGCATACAATAAGGCAGGGTCCTTATTCCTTAGAGGCCCTTAGTCTCCCATAAGGTTGCGAGATGGAGTATTGACTGTAAGGGTTGGATGTCTACGAAAATCAGTCAGAAGGTGAGTGGCACCCTTGGAGTATGTAGTGTGTCTTGAAGGGAACGCCGCATAAATGAAACATGAATAAAGGTGAGTGGCACCCTTGAAGCACATAGTGCGTCCTGAAGGGCATGTCGCAATCTTTAAAACTAGTGAGTCAATGAACCTAGATGCCTACAAAAAATATTTTACTTTGACATGAGCAACCTTAAAATAAATGTTGTATGAGTAAATTATATTAATTATAATTTTTTCTTTAAAAAAAATTCTAAACCTAGTTGAAATTAAAGCCTAGGTCTAAGTAGGATTGAGGACTATTTAATCAAGCAATTAATAAAGGGGGTATGAATTAATTTATGTGTTATCTTTGGCTTATTTCCTTATTAAGAATTCAGCGAGATTTCGGTATGCTTCAACCTTCTACATTTCCCAACGAAAAATTCATGTGCCTTGTAAAAATCATTGGCACATACAGAACACAAATTTGGTTTAATCGTTGCCAAATTATATGCTTGCTAGGATCTATTTTGGGTCTGTGCTTAAATTATTAAAAGGCCTAAATTAATTTTGTGACAGAGTTATCAGTTCTGGAACTAATATTTGTTGGCTCGTTGCAGGTGTAATGTAATTTTATTTTACTGTCTCATAGGGTCTTACAAGTGGTTTCAACTTGATTGATTAAATTTTAAGTTTTGGTTGAAAATATCCTGGAAAACAAAATTGGGGATTTATGTCGCCCAAACTTGTAGAAGATTCTAAAATTTTTCTTTAGTCTTTCTGTCATGGTTTTCAACTCTGTAGTTGTGTATTTCCCTTGCTAACTTTTAGAAAACAACTTTAGAATTTAATTGAGCGATTATGTTATGTTTGCTTCTTCTTTTTTCTGAAATTTTAGTTTCGAAGTATTATAATTTGAGAATGAAGTTGCGGGCTATAAATATAGATTGACCTCCTAAGTGTCTTTGCAATCATTTACTGACACTTCCTTAAAGTTTAACCACTTCCTCAATCGATTCGTTGCGTTAAAGTTTAAATTTGAATTGTCAGAAATTTAGTTATGTTTCAAGGTCCAAATCAAGGGCCGAATCAAGGTCTAGATCAGGTGTCGGATTAAGTTATGTTCGAAAAACATCTCTCTTGCAATTACGGTGTCATTTAACATGTTCGCATCTAGTTTTCGTTTTTCCAGTTAGTTTTTTTTATATTGATTCCCACGTCTTAAAATAGTGGTAACATTGTAGAGTAGAAGGGTGAGTTGAATTTGTTGATTGGATGGACATATACATGATCACTGACCTCTTACATGTCTCTGCTACTCTTGACAAACCCACAACCATTATTGTCCCTTCCTCTAAACTATACGATTAAAATAAAAAAAATCATTTTCACTACACCTAAAATTAATTTAAATTTTCATAAATTAAGTGTCGAATGGAGGACCAAATTAAGTGTCGGATGGACGGTCAAATTGAGGTCTTGAAAAAAAATTGGATTTTTCTGCACATTAAATTAGGGGCTAGGATAGATTCTGGAAGTCCTTCTTGTTCCTCACTATAGATAGGTGATTTAGCTATTGAATATTAATATTTTTGGTTAATTAAGATTTGTCTTCCTAAACCTTTAAACAAATTTATAAGTTAGCATGTGAGTTATTTATTTATGGTTTAATAAGACTTTTTTTTCTTAAGTATTAAACGGATACGTAGGTAGCTGACTTCCATTTGTTACTTATTATTGTTTGGCCTTCCCTTGGTTCTTTTAATTGGTTTTTAATTCAACATCTGGGTCTTTATTTTTATTATTAATAAAACTTGATCTTCTCTAATTGTCCTTATATATGGATATGAAGGATAGCATATAATTTATCTTATCTTATTCTTAACCATTAGTTGACTTCTCATAGTTTCTAGCAATGAAAATGTAGGGTAGTCTTGGAATCTTTCCATCTTGCTTGCTATGATTGAACCCCTTAGTTCTTTTAAATGGTTATGCGAGCAATAGACTTCTTATTAATTGATACTATGATTGATGCTCATTAGTTTTATAATTTGGACGCATAATAAAAGGTTGTGTCTAAACTTAACGTAGTGCTTAAGAAGATTGATCTTCTTGTGGTTCTTTGCAAATGTATATATATGATTTTATCCTTTAGATTCCTGATATATACATATTCTTAGTAGATATTCCTTAATATGAAGATGCATAGTTGAGTTACAAGAGATTTAGATTTAATTATGCTCCTTGGGTTATTATTCTTTACATAAAAGCCTCTTACTCATTTACATTGAATGTTGCTTGAAGATTTATTAAGTAGAGTAGAATATTGTTTGCACTATGATGAATAATTGATGATTAGATGAGATTGATGAGCTAGTTTGGATTGCGGTTTATGTTGTGCTATGGGAATTAGACACCTCCCTATTCCTCAGAACAGTCGTCATCCCTGATACTTTAAATTGTTAAAATCAATTGGAACCTGGGCTTGAGCGTTGTTTATGTGTCCTGGAGGTCCTAACCTTGTAAGGTAGGTTGGATGGTTAGCATCTTAATTCATTCCTATGGTTATATGTATGAGATGAGTTGAGACATTTATGATTCACACTATTTATGTGTCATCATTTATTGTATGAATGCAATGATTTGGGATTCTATTTAATCATGTTAATTCGTCAATATATGTATCATTGTTCATGGAAATAATGTGTGGGCTTTATGTTGCGAATGATTGATAATGTGTTGAAATTGTTTCATTAATATATTGGAAGATGTGTCAATGATATAGTTAATAATTGTGATGTATATTTCCTAACGCTAAAAAAAAAAAAATTACCTGATGTATGTCACTTTGGTTGTTGTAACGGAGTGCCGATACATACGGTATCAGAGCGAGTTCAACCCCATGACTTGGGATCATTACCCCTTCCTCTGTATCAACACTTGATTATAATTTGTCACTAACTAATTTGTTTTGTATTCATGCAAGTAATCATGGTTAGAGGACATCATGGAGGAAGTTGACATGGTGTTAGGGGAGGAGATGCGATGCCTCCAGTATAATCCATGCCAGAGGGGTCTAACCCCCAAGGAGAAGAACAAGTCATCGGATAGGAACAATTAGCTATGGGGGATGTGGTTGGGTTGATGAGGTCCTTCCAAAGGATGTTAGAGGCCCTGATTAGCCATCTGGATAGATATGAGGCCAGGGCACCAGTACCTCTTGAGGGTCCATCGCCCACCCCATTCGTTACTAGTTGCGTTCACCGAGAACTCAAGAAGGTCAAGTTTCTTGAGTTCTTTGGTGCCACGGACAATGCAGTTTCTGAGGCATGGTTTGATAATATGGTGATGTTCTTTGCACTTCGCAACTATACCTCCAACATGAAGTTTTGCATGGAGGTCTTTCAGCTGAAGGGGAGCACTCTTCTATGGTGGAAGACGCTCCTACCACAACTGAACATGTTCTTTGAAGATGTGTCATGGGAATTGTTCGAGGAGCGGTTCTGGGTGAGGTATCTTTCTGAGGAATTCATTGAGCGTCATCTTAATGAGTTCAAGACCTTATGATAGGTCAGTTGTATGGTGACCGAGTACGAGGACCATTTCATGGAGTTTCTTAGGTATGCTCCAAATTTGAACACTAAGAAGCTTAAGGTCAAGAAGTTCGTGTTTGGCCTTAACGTCAGCATTCGTGTTCAGGTGGGGATATTAATGACTCAAACGCTACATGATGTCGTCCAGAAGGCCCTCGTAGCTGAGGAAGATCTCATCAATGGGGGTCATAGTAGTACTCATGCGAGACCGATGAGACATACAACATTTGGTGCGTAGAAGCATCAAACACTGGCCAAAAATCCATTAAGGCATTGAGACACACCGAGAGGATCCATGTTCACAAAACCATGATGATTACTGCCTCAAAAGTGGACTCCCTACAGAGGACCACAACACCAAAAACAACGTCAACTGCAGCAACAATATTTTAGGCAAGTTCAGCAGAACAGACCAGGGTTTCAGACTGGTGGCCCATCAACATCTACTTCAGGGACCATGAGTATTGGACCGAAGACCGGATACTGCAAATGTGGAGAGCCACATTACCAGTGTGACTGTCCGATTGAGAGGGCTAGAGAAGCCGAGACAACTGAACACACGTTAGTAGGAGATTTGGGCAAGTCCCATCGAATTCATGCAGCAGTGAATAACCTCCAGGACGAGCACAATTCTACTGTGCTCGAGACATCAGTTACGATCGATGACCATACCTTTAGTATTTTGATAGATCCAGGAGTTACAAAGAGTTTTATTTCTGGTGAAACGCTAAAATTAATTAAGGTGAAGGAAGTTGAAGAAGACGATTTTAGCTATGTGGAAATAGCTTCGGGAGCCAAGTAGGAGGTTGGAGGAAAGGTTACAGGATGTAGCCTTAACCTGGGAGATTTTTTCACAAAGGCCAACCTATACGTCACAATATTAGGATCTTATTACATTGTGATCGGTATGGATGGGTTGGAATTTCATGAGGTGATACTCAACTGTAAGATGAAACAGTTGAGTTTGGTCGATGATGAGGGACATAGACGTGTGATTTTAGGAAGGAACCAGGGAGTTTACCTAAGGTTCATCTCTTGCCTACAACTACGGAAGAGAATGCCCAAGGGATGCAAGCTATATGTGATCCTTTCATTGAATGAAAAGGGTATGGCAGAAGGAATTGGAATTTACGTCTTCCCAGAGGAGTTACTAGGGTTACGGCCTAAGAGGGTATTGGAATTTACCATCAACCTAAAACTTGGGACTAAAACAATAGCAAGAAATCCTTATCGGATTTCAACCCCTGAGTTATAGGAGTTGAAAATGCAACTGAAGGAGTTTTTGGACCTAGGACTTATATGTCCTAGTATGTCACTATGGGGTGCACTAGTTATTTTCATACGGAATAAGGATGGGTCATGGAGAATCTACATTGAATACTATCAATTGAACAAGGCAATGATCAATAAGTAGCATCTGTTGCCAATATTAGGTCATCTTCTTGATCAAATGAAGGACGCGACTATGTTTTCAAATATTGACTTGAGCTTAGGGTATCACTAGCTACGGGTCAAAGATGAAGACATTCCTAAGACCGCTTTTATGATGGGTTTGAACATTACGAGTTTATCGTTTTACCATTTGAACTGAAAAAATCCTCAGGGGTATTCATAAGCTTGATGAATGGGGTGTTCCATTAATACTTGGACAAGTTTGTGCAAGTATTCATTGATGATATTTTGATATATTCTTGGACGATGGAAGAACATGACGAACATTTGTGCTTGGTACTACAATGTCTATGAGAAAACAAATTATATGGGAAACTATCAAAATGCTCTTTTTATCAATCAAAGATTCATTACTAATTAGGGCATGTTATGTCTGACAAAGGTATCATTGTGGACTCAGGGAAGGTTGAGGCTATTTTGGAATGTCATGCACCGAGGAACATCCAAAAATTATGTAGCTTTGTGGGTTTAGTGGGATATTATCGAAGGTTCGTCGAGGGCTTTTTGAGGATAGAAAGTCTAATTATGGAATTGCAGAAGAAGAACAAGAAGTTTGTATGAAATGAGAAATGAATGGAATCATTTTGATGGCTCAAGGAGTTGTTGACGACAATGTCGATACTAAAATTTCTTGACATGGACGAGGAATTCTTGGTATGTACATACGCATCGAAGGAAGGCTTAGGCAAAGTCTTGATGGAAGACGGTCGATTGATCGCTTACATATCAAGGAAGTTAAGAAAGCATGAGGATAACTACGTGATGCATGAATTGGAGTTATTAGCCATTATGTATGCCTAGAGAGTGTTGAGACACTACCTCACTGGATAAAAATTCAAGATGAAAACAAAACACTATGGTTTGCAACACATTTTTATGAAAAGTGACTTGAACACATGACAAAGGTGTTGGTCAGAGCTGCTTAGTGAGTACAATTTTGAAATTACCTACATGAAAGGAACAACGAACAGAGTGGCTAATGTGTTGAGTCAGAGACCACACATATTTTCGATGATACCTCTTCAAACGAATCTATGTGAAAATATTCTAACTATACATCTCAAAGATGAATGGTATAAGGAGCTTAAAAAATTTATCAGACAAGACACCATGATGGTATCAAAATTTGAGGGATTTACTGTGGACAACGACATATTAATGAGATATAATAACCAAATTTACGTACCTCCTAACGACATGTTTAGAAGTTTCATCTTAAACGAAGCTCATAGAGCTATGTACATGGCTCATCCAGGAGTCATGAAGATGAGGGTTGACCTTAAACCCTTATTCTTCTGGAAAGTAATGAAGGAGGACATAGTCAACTACATGGCAAGATGTCTAGAATGTTAGCAAGTGAAGGCTAAAAATAGACATCCAGTAATATTACTACAGCCACACACTATTACAGAATTGAAATGGGAGGTCATTTCGATGGACATCATTGTTGGATTGTCGTTGATGGAAAGGATGAATGACTCGATTTTTGTGGTAATTGACACTCTGATGAAGAGTGCACATTTTATCCCTATGTTTATGATGTATCAGGTGCCAGACATAGCTATAATTTGTATCAGTGAGATAGCGATATTGCATAGCATGTGTAATATACTAGATATAAAATCTATGCAGAACAGAAATAAAATGCTAGTAATGGCAGAATAACAACAATATAACTAGAACATTCACCACAATAACACTGAAATGATATAAGAATAACAATAGAAATAGCACTTTGAATCTGAAAGCAATGTTTGCGGGCCTCTTCGAGGGGGCGACCTCCAGTTGAGTAGAGCTCTATTACAATAATATCCAAGATAAGGTTCTAATACCCTCGACTCCTATTTATACTAAAATGAAGCATCTAGAGGAAGATCCTTCTAGAAGAGGAAGCTTCTATAGGTATTCTTACATACACCTTATTCTATTTTATTGAAAGGACTTATTAATATTGACCTTTATTACATCTGAATATGTTGTTCTATCTATGTGCGAGTTAGGACCCTAACATGTTTGCCCCCTTAAAAACAGCCTTGTCCTCAAGGCTTGAGATGAGGAAATTGCTACAGAATGGTAGTTGGTTCCCAAGTGGTGTCTGATGGAGTTGTATCTTTCCATTGGACTAGCACTTCCTTGATGGTTCTCTAACGTAGGTGACGCTAACATTGGTCCAAAACTGCTTTTGGTTGTAGTCAAATGGATCCTTCTTCAACTAACTCTGGAAGGTTGGTTTGAATTTGTCACTTAGCTTCAATCACCTTCTTTAAGCATGAAACATGAAAAACATGATGTAGCTTCGAATGGCTAGGAAAAGCTAACTGATAGGCAACTTGTCCCACATGCTTGAGCATGGTATAAGGACCATAAAATTTGGGTGCTAGCTTCTGACAATGCTCAACCTTGATGGAAGTTCACTTGTAAAATTGCAGTCAAAGAAACACCTAATCCTCTTCAGCAAATTGACATTCAGAGAGACCTTGATCTACTTGTTTCTTCATGCAATTTTGTTCCATGAACAAATTCTCTTTGAGGGTATGGAGAATGGCATCTCGAGATGTAAGTGTTAGGTCAACCGCTCGGACCTTCGAGACACTCGGTAAGTATGAGAGAACTGAAGGTGGCTTCTTTCCATATACCTCTTCAAAATGAGTCATGCGTGTAGTTGTATGGTATGAAGTGTTGTACCACCATTCAGCTAGGGGTAACCATTGAGCCCATTAATTTTGCTTTTCCGAGGCAAAACACCTCAAATATGTTTCCAAACACTTGCTGACAACTTCTGTTTGGCCATCAGTCTAGGGATGATAAGTTGTGCTGAGATGCAATTATGTGCCTTGTATCTTGAATAGTTCTTGCCAAAAATTGCTTGTGAAAGTTGGGTTGCGATCAGAAACAATAGAGTGTGGCATGCCATGAAGATTTGAGCCACCGTGGATGCTGTAAACGGGTGTTGAAGGGCACAGAAATGAGCATACTTGGAAAGGTGATCAACAACCACCCTAATGATGGATTTATTTCCCAATTTGGGTAAGCCGGTACTAAAATCCATAGAGATATCCTTCCAAATAGCAGGTGGAATCGGCAACGGTTGTAGTGTACCCGACGATTTGACTGTTTCTCCCTTGTTGTATTGATACACGTCACATTCAGCTACAAAATTACGAATGTCTTGTTTCATACCATCCCAGAAAAATGAACGTTTGACCCTGTCATAGGTTTTGGTGAACCCAGAGTGCCCTGTTGTGGGTGTAGCATGAAGCTCAGAGAGTACCGTGGATTTAAGCTTTGATTGTTTACTTAAATACAAACAACCTTTGTATCGAAGTTGCTCATGGAGCCAAGAGTACCCTGGGGAAGTTGGAGCATTGGACTACAATTTTTGGATCAACTGTGAACTTTTTGGGTCATGTAGTCATTCGTGGTGAACGGCTTGGAGCCAATCTAGTACAATGAATGAAAGAGAAAAAAGGGATCCTTCATCTTCATATTTTTGGGAAAGTGAATCCACAACCACATTGTCTTTTCCTTTCTTATAAATGATCTCATAATCATATCCAAAGAGTTTAGTCACCCATTTTTGTTGTTCTGGGGAGGAAATGCATTATTCCAAAAAATACTTGAGGCTTTGATGGTCTATCTTAATTTGGAACCATTTCCCCAATAGATAAGGACACCACAGATCCATGGCATGCAAAATAAACAACATTTCCTTTTCATAGATGGATTTGCCCAGATTTCTTTCAGATAGTTTCTTGCTGGTAAAGGCTAAAGGTCAACCCTCTTGCATAAGGACAACACCAATTCCTTTCCCTGAGGCATCACATTCCAACACAAAGGTCTTTGTGAAATCGGGAAGGGCGAGGATTGGAGTGGTGCACATGGCCATCTTCAAGGTTTGAAAAGCTTGAGTAGCGGCTGGAGTCCAAGTGAAAGAGTTCTTTTTTAGGAGAGTAGTGAGAGGTCCTGCAATCTTCCCATAATTCTTAACAAACTTGCGATAATACCCTGTTAAGACTAGAAATTCACGCAATCTCTTAAGAGTCTTTGGGTGAGGCCAGTCTTGCATAGCTTCAATCTTTTTAGGATCCACCCTGACACCATCTTTTCCAACCAGATGACCTAAGTATTCTACTTCTGAGGCGCCAAAATCACATTTACACTGTTTCAAAAAAGGTTGGTGCTAAGAGAGTAGATGGAGAACTCAATCCACATGAGCAAGATGGTCTTTCTAGGTTTTTCTATAGATGAGGATATCATCAAAGAAAACTAAGACAAAATGGTGGAGAAAAGGAGGGAAGACATGATTCATGAGGCTTTGGAAGGCGGAGAGGGCATTACATAAGAGAAAGGGCATGACCAAAAACTCATAGTGTCCCTCATGAGTTCTGAAGGAAGTCTTGGGAATATCTGCCTCTTTCATATGTATCTAGTGGTAGCCCAAACGAAGATCCAGTTTAGTGAAGAATTGGGTGCCACTCAATTCATCCAGGAGGTCATCAATGACAAGAATGGGGAGTTTGTCTTTGATGGTAAGTTTGTTGAGGGCACGGAAGTCAGGACACATTCACCAAGAACCTTCTTTCTTCAGGACCATTACCATAGGAGATGAATAGGGGCTTGTACTAGGGAAGATAACGCCTGCATTAAGGAGTTCCTGGACCATTTTCTCAATTTCATTTTTTTGGGAAAAGGGGTGATGATACAGATGGATATTGGGAGGAAGACTTCCTAGTACAAGGGGAATGGAATGATAATGAACACCACGAGAAGGAGGGAGGCCTTGGGGAGTGGAAAAGACCAATTGATGTTTAGAAAGGATGGATTGGTGGTCTTGTGGTACATAAGGTGTCTCTGTTGCTTGTATGGCATGGAGTTGGGCGATAACACCAGAATGACCCTTTTTTAGCAACTTTTCCATGAGATGGGAACTAATGATCTCAGGTGAACCTACGGTGATGCCTTGGAACTTATATTGGTGGCCCTCTTGGCTCGAATTACATGGTTAAGTCTTTAAAATCCATGAGAATGGGACCCAAAGTCATTAGCCAGTCTTCACCCAACACAATGTCACAACCTCCCATGTCGATAGAAAATATATAGGATTTCGGGTGGTAGTCACCAATTTGGAGATGCACATTTTCACAATGCCCTCCACATTTCATGGAACCAGCATTGGAAATCATGATTTGGAAATTATTGACAGCATGGATGTAACAATGAGTTTCTTGGGCAATGCAACGATGAATAAAATTATGGGTGCTTCCACTATCAACCAGAATGGTGACCTTCCGATGCTTGATGTAACCAATTAGCTTGAGGGTTTGGGGAGTAGAGGAGCCAGTGAGAGCATTGAGGTAAATGACTTGTTCTACTTCGGAAGGGTCTGAGGGAGGTGTTATGTTAGTGGATTCAGGTGATTCATACATAGACGAAGTTTCTTCTTCTTCTTCTGAAATCTCCTCGAAGATGGCCATAAAAAGATTTTGTTCTTTACACTTGTGGCCTAGAAAATATTTGTCATCACAGTTATAGAAAAGGCCTTTGAGTTGGCATTCATCCATTTCAGCCTGGGTCAATTTTTGGATCTTTAGTGGAGTAGTGGGATTTATTAGTTTAGGGTGAGGGATGAAGGAGGGTTTGCGGTTTTGAGAAGATACAACCTTGGTGCTTATTTATCTCTTTTTGTAGCCTCCACCCAACTCTCAAATCGAGCCATGAGGGCATGGGCCCGAATTTCATCCTTGAGGTTGTTGATAAAACACTCTCGGAAAAAGGCATCAGACATGCCCTCTGTTCTAAAAGCCAGGCGCTCAAAGGTAGCTATAAAGTCTTCCATTGTTCCTAATTGTTTCAT
>JZKD02S1708508.1:12289-30679 GCA_000966675.3 Picea glauca
ATGTAACGACCCTACTTAAATAAATGTAAAGGATTATTAATTATAATTAAATTGATAATCTGATTGTCCTAAGATGTTATCTAAACAATAATTGTTTCTTATATAATATTAACTAAATTAATTATGATTAATTATTTGTTCATAATTGTCAATGGTTATTTAATTATTAATCAACTCTTTAATTATGTGAGTAAAGAATTAATAGGGTTGATCATTTAATTTATTAAAACTTACATATATGAGTGGGATGACAAACATTAAATAAAGGATAAGAAGCATTAAATAAAGGGGACAAGACATTAAATAAGAGGATAAGGTAATAAATGTAGGGATAAGGGAGTAAATGAAGGGAAGTCGGTGAAGGAGGGATAAGGGGGGAAAGGAGTTTGAGGGGAGGATTATTCTATTGGGGGATTTGGCCAGGGATTTGAGGAGCGGGGGAGTATTGCAGAGAGAGTGAAAATTCATGAGTGGTATTCACACAGTGGACCAGAGTTGTTGGGGGTTTTGGGCTCGGAGGGCCAGGATATCCGTTGATATCCTGGGGCTAGGGAGCTAACTAGTCGGCAGAGAGGACGGTTTTGGGTAGTGTTCTAAAGAAGCGGGAAGGAAGCAAGTTGCGGAAAACAAGAAGGATTATTAGCATCAGAGTTAAGATATTTCTCTAAAATTTATGCATTGTTGTATTATGTTAAAAAAAAAAATATTATTCATAGTAAAATTTGAGTTACGGAAGTTACTGTTATAAATGACTGTGTTATGAAATTACTGTCTTATTTTATCAAAATAAATTGATGTAAAATTAAAACCGTCCATTACAAATCAATCTATAAAGCAAGTAACAATTTAGATGGTGGTTTTGAACAGTCATACTAATTGAATTGTGGAGGTCTGAAGAGAGTTATGTTTGATTTTTTGGTTTGATTTAGTTTTAAATGAACAATATCCATATTATGTCCCTGTCATTCTACCAATTTTCTCTCATTATATCCCCCTCATAACCCCACTATCATTATGGCATCCCTGTTCTATAAAATAAATTAAAAATGTCTTTGAACAACGACAAAATAAATATAATAACAATGGTTGGCAACTGATATTTTTGGCTTTTAATTATACAGTTAAATTATTTAATTAATTGTTGAGCAGTATTCATGTAATTATCCCCTCTCATTATGCCACCATTCGCTCATTACACTCCCTCCATATATCCCATAAATCCTGTCACTGACTTCTCACTTGGCGATTATTAAATGGTTTGTTATGGATGGATTTGCATGTATCTCGTGTCAATTTCCGAGCCAATTATTGTTTCATGCAAGAATAATGGCATTTATGATTTATTAAGGGATTAGTTACTGATGAACTATTGCTACATGATGATTTTATTTAGTAGGGGCATCCATGGAAGAAATAATAAATGAAGAGGAAACTAGAGCAGAGGGCCTATAAGGCCTAGATTCTCTAGTCATTTTTATGTTGATCCCCATAAATTGAACCAGTTGTTCCAATATAGGTTCTTTAAATGGATTGGGAAAGTAATCGTACAACCTCAACTAGAGATACCTCTCTTCCATCCTTAGAACATCCCTGGTATTCATGTGCCTGTTCGTGTGTCCATGCAACCATAAGTCACTGCAAATGATGGATGGCAAGAGATTGTCAATCTCATTGTCTCTCACTATCATGGCTGGCCCAATTTGTCATTACCTCCTCCACCACCTGTAAATAATAATGTTCAAATTTCCCCTATGCATTTAGCTGTTCAATCCTCACATTCAAGTAAAAGGCTTAAAACAAATTTCCCCATGTACAAGATAAAGGAAAATTTGTTTCCTCCCCTTCGTCACCTTCAAATGAATCTTCAAAATCTATGTCCTCCCGCATGGATATGAAGGATGAATTTTCTCATGTAATTAATGAAATATATACTCAAGGTTCAAATCAACCTTGGGCTACTTCTGAAAAATCAAAAGGGGACAACAGTGATAAAATAAATATTTCCTCTTAGAGTGGCAAGTACGGATTTTAATTTATGTGTTTTTATGATTGAGTTGATAAAAACAGTGGTTTGCATAAAGTTTGTAAAATAAGTTTTTTTTTGGATAATATGGATTATGTGGATATTTATATATTTATGGATACGATTTAAATTATTTATGATATTCAAAGATTCAATTTTGAAGGTATCTAAGGGAGTTACAAGGGTGGCATGTGTTGAACGAATATCCATTGTATTTTATTTTATAATTTGAAAAGAATAAAAGAAGGGAGTCACATAGGGTCCCACCTACCTACTTATTATTAACTAAAGACCCTTAACTATTATTATTATTATTTCTCCTAAACTAAATTAGTTAATTGAAAGTAGCTTAACTAAAGAGAGTAGTTGAACTACTTCAACTTATTTGGAAGGCATAAAATCTAAATGAGAAGAAGAAACAAGAGGAGAGTAGAAGGAGAAAGAAAGACTAAGGTTTTCTCTTTCTGATTTCATGAGATAGTTCAGTTTTCATTAATTCTTGAGTTTATTCAAAGCCTAATTCTCTTTTTGATAGCAAGGTCCTATTATAGAAAGAAAGGTTCAAAATTGAACCAAATTATTCAGATGCTTGTTTTAGAGGTGTTTATCCATCCCTGATAGTCTACGTATACTTGTATGTTTATGGATTGAGTTTCATAGATGATAAATGATATTTTGGAGAGTCAAATTGGCAGCAGTATATGGCAAGTTGATCCATATTTTAAATTTAAGTTTTTACTTCTTGTCGGGGTCCTTTTGTATGGTGTTCAACATGGATCTCTAAATTAGACTTTGGTGCATGCCCTCACAAGGGTTTTGTAAAGAAAAAAACACTTTTGATATCTCAGAATGAAATAGAGAAGATTGTTATTATGTCTCATTTATGTGTATTGTGACTTGGTTACTTTTTCTTTTGATCTCCATATTTACTTTCTGTAATCTGTACATTTTTTAGAAACTTATATAAATTTTTTATGTTATTTTGCAACATTCTTTTTATTAATAAATCATCCTAAACCCTTGTAATTAATACTTGTGGATTTGGAGAATATTTTTGAGGCTATAAAACATAGGGTGACATTCCCTACTATCTTTTCCTAGCCAATCATGATTTGAAAATGATTGAGTAAGATAATTCATATCTTTTCCTCAAGAGTAAGTTCAAGTCATTCTACATAAAAATATGTTGTATTCCACAGTGATCTGTCTTTAGTTTGAATTTTGATCCAATCGGATAGTGTCTCCAAAATATCAAGGCATAACCAATGGCCAATAACTCCAAATCATGTGTTGTGTAGTTCTCCTCATGCTTTATTAATTTTCTTGAGATGTAAGCAATCAATCAACCGTATTTCATCAATACTTTGCCTAATGATGGGTTTGTGCATACCAATAATTCCTTGTCCATTTCGGGGAATTTTAGTATTAGGGTTTTCTTCAACAACTAATTGATCCTTTGAAATGATTCTGTGCATTTCTTGGTCCAAAACACTTCCTATTTTTCTTTTGCAATTCCATGATCATATTTTCTACCTTCAAAAAACCTTCGACGCACCGTGAATAATATCCTGCTAAACCCATAAACCTATGTACTTATTGTACATTTTTTAGCTCAGGCCATTCCATAATAGCCTCTACTTTCACTGGATCGACCACGATGCCATCATCGGCAATAACATGTCCCAAGTAATGAATCTTTGGTTGGTAAAAAAATAATTTCGACAATTTCCCGTATAATTTGTGTTCTCGTAAAAAATGTAGTACTAAGCATAAATGTTCATCATGTTCTTATGCTATCCGAGAAAATACCAATATGTCATCAATGAATACTTGAACAAATTTGTCCAAGTATTCACAGAATACCCCATTCATCAAACTCATGAACACCCCAAGGTGTTTGTCAGTCCAAATGGTAAAATGATAAATTCGTTGTATCCAAACCTTGTCTTCAATGAGGTCTTAGGAATATATTCCTCTTTAATTTGTAACTAGTGATATCCTGATCTCAAGTTAATCTTTGAAAAAACCTTCGTGCTCTTCATTTGATGAAACATATCGTCTATTCTTGGAAATGGACATTGGTTCTTGATCGTGTCGTTATTCAATTGACTGTAGTCAATTCAGAGTCTCCATGATCCATCCTTATTTCTTACGATAACAACTGGTGCACCCCAAGGTGACACACTTGGAAATATGAGTCCCAAGTCCAAAAATTCCTTCAGTTTCATTTTCAACTCCTATAATTCAGGCGTTGACATACGCTATGGTGTTATTTCTATCGGTTCGGTTCTAGGTTCTGGCAAAAAACCTGGTAACTCTAATGGAAACATGTCTGAAACCTCTCGTACTATTGGAAGGTTTTTTAATCCTTCTACATCGCCCTTTTTCATTTAGTGCTAATATTGTATATAACTGACATCCTTTGTGCATGGTATTTTGTAGCTAAAGGGAGAAATGAAATTGAAGGACACTCCCTAGTTTCATCCTACAATCACTCTTCTCTGTCCCACATCATCTCTCAAACTTAATTGTTTTGTATCACAATTGATTATTCCATCATGTGATTCCAACAAGTCCATACCAATCACGATGTAATACAATCTTAATATCGTGAAATATAGGTCAGACTTCGTTACAAATTTTCCCAAGTTAATGCGACATCCTGTAGCCCTTCCTTCCACCTTTTTTTTGGCACCGAAGTCCATTTCTATGTACCTAAGCTCCTCCTACTCGACTGCCTTTACCTTATTTCTTTTCAACACTGCACTAGAAATAAATCTATTGGTAGCATCAAGATCTATCAAAATACTAAAATTTTGGTTAGTAATGGTACCTAACGTCTCGATCATAGTGGAATGGTGCTCGACATGGTGTTTTTTCACCATAGCATGAATCCTGTGGGCCTTGACCAAATATCCAACTGTAGTGTGTCCTATTGATCTGGCTGCTCTAGCCTTCTCAATAGGACAATCTCGTTGGTAATGTGGATCTCCATGTATCCAACATTTATTCTTCGGTCTAGTACTCCTGGTCCCCAAAGTATAAGTTGTTGTGCTCATGATGTCATATGTCAAGTTGGTATAGAAGGAGTCCTTCCCTAACACACACTCCATATCTCTTACCCATCTATGAGGGCCTTTTGGACTACATCGTGCAATGTCTAAGGCATTAGGATCCATACCTTTACATGAATGTTGAAGTTAAGGTCAACACAAACTTGTTGACCTTCAACTTCGCCTTATTCAGGTGTGGGGCATAAGTATGTAGCTCCACGAATCTATCCTCATACTCTGACATCTTATGACCACCCTATCGTAAGGTATTGAACTCATTAAGTTGATGCTCGATGAATTCCTCTGACAAATACCTCTCCCGGAACCGTTCCTCAAACAATTCCCATGACACATCTTCGATGACCATGTTTAGTTAAGGTAGGAGTGTCTTCCCCCATAGAAGAGAACTCTCGTTCAACTAAAACACCACCAGGCAAAATTTCATGTTGGAGGTGAAATCATAAAGTGCGAAGAAAATTGCCATGTTTTCCAACCATACCTCGGCGGTTGAGCCGTCCATGGCACCCATGAACTCAAAAAATTAAATTTTTCGAGTTCCTTCAGTACACTACTGCTAAATACTAGAGGGATTTGTAAACCCTTATTGGGTGTACATGCCCTGCCCTCATCTCATCGAGATCTTAAAGGATCTTATGAAAGGATCTCATCATTCCTACCATAATTCTCACATCGACTTGCTCCTCCTCAGCAGTCTTCCCATCCTTCTAAGGATTATATTCCTCTGGTGTGGATACACTTGAAGGAGGAATACCTCATCTCCCCACACCATGACGTCTACTCATCCGATGTCCTATAACCATGATTGTTGTATAGACAATTTAAATATTTATTAATGATGTGATTTTGATCATTTTTCTAACAGAGTATAAGGCATAACGATCCAATTTCATAGGGTTGAACCCACTTTTATACCATACTTAACGACCCCTGTGTTATGACAACCAATGATGTACAAAAGAGGTAAAAAAATTATATATATATATATATAGTTAAAAAAACAACTTTATGACAAGTGACATACGTCACAACATAAATTAATAAACAATAAATCAATCTCATCATAATCAACTGAAGGAAACATCACTATTATTCAATCAAACATTTCTCAACTGATAACATAAAGAAGGTACCCACCCAAGCTATCCTGCATGGTTAGGACCTCCAAGACACATAAGAAATACTCAAGTCCAGGATTCATTCGATTGATTTTGACCATTTAAGGTCTCGGGACTTGCTACTATTTTAAGGAACAAGGAATTATATATATCCCATTAGTCCAAATAAACCTCAATCTACCAGATTTATCAACCATACTTAATCATCAATTCTTCATGTTTCAATGGAATAATCTATTTTAAATTAAATAATATTCAAGCAGTATTCTAGTGCAAATGAAAAAAAGGGAAATACATAAATAATGAATAGATCAAAGGAGCATAAGTACAATATTAACCTCATGTAGCTCAACTATGCATCTTCACATTAAGGAAATATTCTATAAATATATAAGGAATAAAAGATAAAATTTCTTAATCATTTATAAGAAACCACAAGAAGATCAACCTTCTTAAACGATACATTAAACTTTAATGCTAATTACATTATTCATCCAACTTATCAAACTAATAAACATCAATCATAAATAGCAATCAATAAGAATTCTATTGCTTGCATATCCATTTTAAAATAACTAAGAGGTTCAATCATAACAAGCAACATGGAAAGATTCCATTAATACCTTACATTTCCATTCCAAGAAACTATAAGAGGTTTTAACCCATAAGACTAGTCTTTCTCTCCAATCATCACTTGGAACATAGTTGGATATGCTTTCATCATTCCATATTCAATATCCCAAGTAGCTTCCTCGGGGATAAAGTGCTTCCATTGCACCTTTACCTAGGCGATGGCTCTGTTCCCAAGTATTGTTTCTTTCTTGTACATAATGCATAGAGGTTCCCTTTGGAACTCACCTTATGGTTTCACCTACACCATGTTCCAATCAATGATGTGAGCAGGATCATGAATACAATCTTTTCAAGAATGAAATATGAAAAACATTATGAATTTTTAAATTAGCACAGAGTGCTAGTTGGCATGCCACTGGTCCAATTCAAGTTAATACTTCGAATGGACCAAAAAACCTTGGTTCCATCTTACAACAGTTCCATATCTTAATGATATCCTTCTTTCTTTGACATTAAGGTATACATGTTCTCCAACATTTAATTTTTTATGTCTTCTTTTCTGATCTACATTGCGTTTATGTCCATCTTGCACAACCTTTAAGTTCTATTGCACCTTTTTTACCATGAGTTCCACTTCTTGCAGTATTTTTGGTCCAACCATTATTCGGTCAATCAGATTATCCCAACTGATCAAATTTTTATATTTCCTTCCATATAAAACATCGAAGGGGCTCATTTTTCTAATGCTTGATAACCGTAATTGTATGTGAATTTGAATTAGTGTTGGTACTCTTCCCACTTAGTTGGTTTGGTTCTTACGTACATTTGTAACATGTCTTCGATAATATGATTTGTACATTATATTTTTCCATCAATTTTTGGATGATAGATTGTATTGAAATTCAAATTAGTTCTCAGACTTGCAAACAACCCCTTCCATAAATTTTATGTAAATTTTACATCTCTATCTGAATTCCATGCAATCTAAATATTTCTTTCATAAAAAATTTAGTCATATTAATAACTTTGTAGGTAGATTTCACAAGTATCAAGTGAGAATAATTACTCAATTTATCAATTACTACCATGATTGAATCATCTTGTCTTTCAGTTTTAGGCAAACCTGTAATGAAATCCATCAAAATAATTTCTCATTTCAATTCTAGTATAAGTAGAGGTTGTAATAACCCTGTTGGATGTTGATATTTAGCCTTTGCCTATTGACAATCTAAGCATTTAAATAAGTATTCAACTGCATATGGTTTCATATTAGACCAATAAAAAAAAATTCTCAAGGATGTTATCATTTTCTGATATCCAGGATGACCAGAGTAGGGATTTTATGTAACTCATTCAGGATTATCAATTTTAGTTCACTAGAATTTGGTACATAAATTTTTCTTTTGAACTGTCATAGACCATTTTTGTCAATACTAAAATCTATACTATTCATATTCCCCTCATTTTTCTGTAACCGTTTTTTTTTAATGCATTCTACATCATTTATGCTTGTATATTTAATTATCTTTGTTGAGTAAAAGATATGAAATGATCTTACTCAACCATTTTCAGATTCTTCTTGGATAAAAACAAATACATGGGAATCTCACCCTATGTTTATAGATAATAAAAATAACATCCTAACCCACAAGTATTAATTACCACTTCTTAGGCTAGTCTTTTATCAATAAAAATATTGTTGGAAATTTAATTTTTATGTAATTTTTTGAATATAACAATTGCTGAAATAAATGTAAAGACATAAGTAAAGACACCAAGATGATAATCAAGATAGAAAAGACATAAAGAAATACTTTATTTCATTCCAATTCACCAAAGAGTCATTCTTTTACAAAATTTCATGCAGAAATTTAGGACCAAAGTCAAACTTAGACATCCCTGATGGAACATAGAAAAGGAGCTCGGACAGAAAATAAAAAATTGAACTCTAAAAGCTGGATCAACTTACCACAGATTTATGCCCACTCGAATCTGCACAATAGCCTTTTTTAGTCATGAAAACTAATTCAAAAACAAGCAAGCCTACATAGACTATCAAAGATAGATCAAAACCTCTGAAAAATAAGTGTCTCATTGATGTAATTCAACCCCAATTATTAATGTATACAAGAAGACCCTGCTATCATAAAATGAATTAGGCTTGTGATAAATTAAGGAATGAATGAAAACTGAACTATCTCATCATAAACTCAAAGAGAAAACCTTAGTATGCTTCTCCTTCTATCCTTCATAACTCTCTTTCCTTTTGCCTTTAAACAAATTAGAATTGGTTGAAGTAGTTGAACCAACTCATTAGTTAAGTTAATTAAAATACTCAACCAAATTTTAGTTAGGGTGAAAAGTAATAATCACAATAAGGGTTATAAATAAATAATAACTAGTAGGTGGGACCCCTTGTGACTCCCTTTTGCTCTTAACAATCATAACATACTAGTTAATTAAGAAAAACAAACCTCATGGTGATTCCCTTTAATTATATTAAGACTTGACAATTTATCTCAATAGTTTTCACAATTATTTCCAAAATATATTACCAACATATCCAAAAACATGCCATACAAAAATATCAAATCAACTATCATTAACAATAAAAAAAAACCCTACAATACATATTTTCTAGTTTCTGAGGCAATATTTCCCTTGTTGATGCTTTCATCTTTTAGTCTTTCTGAACCTGCCTTAGGCTATGTGTAATCCTTAAGCCTCATCTTGCTGGTCATATCAGAGAAAACGTCCTTCCAATGAAAGTGGGAGGACATAGATTTACTATAATTATCTGAAGATGCGGAAGGGGCAATAGCTTCCTTCTCTTTGACAGAGGTGTAGTAGGCTTATGTTTTCATCCTTCTATTTGAATAACTCATCCCTGCATGCATGATTGATAAGAAAATAATATTTTAAATAACTATACATGATAACTCCTTAAAAATATGAAATATATTTTGGCTCAACAATGTATCGTACTCATGCAATCCAATCCATACAATTTTTTTAATTATTTGTCAATGAGAAGGGAATGAAAAAAGGTTCTTGGGATATGTGATTGGTTTGTATTGAGAGAAATATGATAGGATGAGGTGGGAAAAGAACACTCTTATGGATCAAAGACAACAAACAATCAATTGTAATGCAAACCAAGAAAAATCATTGTGATCCAACCAAGAACTGTGACTTTCAACTGCTTCAACACAAAATTCTTCTTGACTGTAATCAATTTTAGAATAGGGAGCGAAAAATGAATGTGGGAAGGCGATGGGGTTGTAATTAGTGAAAAGATAAATAAGGGTGTGGGAAAGAGAGTGGGTACTATTCATAAAATTAATTAACTAGTCCATAAAAACAATCTATTAAAGGAAATACACCAACCAAATAACCATTGTGACCCCAAACAAAAACAACTGTTGTGTATAAGTCAAAATACTTTGTGCATTAACTTCCTCACTGTTCATAATCAAAATATTTAACACAGTCATCAAACAAGACAGTATGAATTCCACAAGAGTCTGTAGGAGAGTTATGTTCCTCTTATTTATATAATTAACATCTTATAACAATTCTCAAATGTATAACAGTAACCATTTCCACTCTGTTAATTATCAAAATCAACCATTGCCCACACATTACTTCAATCATCAACTACACTCAAAAGTCATGTTTCAAAATTGCAATGAAGTGATACTCTCACTGCACCCATGCCTATCATTGTTAAAATGAATGACATTCGTTAAACATACAGAGTCGACAGTCAACCAAATAATCCACATTTAAATTGCAAAAAAATTGACTCGCCATTTAAAGAGACAGACAACAGTCACCACTCCAACTCACACTACACTGTAGAAAACACAAAACAACTCAATCAACACAAGTGTAATTATGTGACTGTACAAGCCCAATTTTATTTGACGCTAAATAATAAAAATGTTGGGCTATCCATCCAATTAAATGAGGCATCAATAGCATGCTCTATTTTACAACCTCGAAGAAATTACAACAAGCCATGTTAAAAAACTCTATGATTATCTCTCAGGCCATAACCAAAAATATTCGTAGCATACATAGTGGATAACCATAATGCGGCATTTCCTTTTGAAAATTTTAAAACACATAGTTACAGTAATCATTGACTCGTGGTATAGAAATTCCACTCATACCAAAGCATCAAGTGCGAAGAGTCATTGTGCATTAATCAATTTTAAACAATGTCAGGTTATCCATTCAATAAACACAAGGAGCCAACAACTGTTTATTTGATTTAACAATTCATTATAATTAACCATGATGGGTGTATCCTTCCAATTATAATATCTATTATAGTGGGTGGATAACAAAACCAACATCACTATCACATAATCAACAGGTGAGCCAGGAATCATTTATGTCGACAATACACACCCATCCATAAAAACCAATAGTAAACCTAGCAAAGACACAACAATATTCTCTAACAATCCTCAAACTTGAGGATTCAAGGGTTTTCTCTGTGGATCAAAGCATGGATGAAAGGCATTCTTTCCCAACAACGTTTTGGCACTTGTCACAAGATCTTGAAAAAAAATAAGAGTCACGAAAGATTGAAGGCCAATAGTATCCTTTTCTAATAATCTTGAAAGTAGTGGCCTTTGCAGATAAATGACCTCCTACATGAATGGTATAACTTGAAGAACCATGAGCTTCTTGCAATAGTTTATGTGCGTCTTCATTGTTTACACAGGGAAGCAACACACCATCAACAATTATTTGAAATAAAAAGTCTCCTATAATGGCATATCTTTCATATTCAAGATGGACTCTTCTGCTTTGGTGAGTGTCTAAGTTGTCTAGACATCTTTGGTTCTGTAAATAATAAACCAAATTCTTCTACCAAGGATGTTCATACAAAGGGACTATTTGATCGTCAATGTAAAAGAGAGATGAAAGGGAGATATCTTCTTCATCAATTTCTTCATTGTTCTCAACATGATGAGACAAGTGAAGGGATAGGTCATGTCCCTTGATAGTAGTAGAAGTAACAATTTTTAAATCATGATTTTGGATCTTGGCGAGCCAATGTGCAAGATTTCTTGAAATATAAGTGTGTGAGAGAAAAAACATGATAGCATGTAAAGGAACCTTTATCATTGTATGCTTACCTAAGATGTAGTTGCCAAACTTTTCAATAGCCTTAATAAGAGAGAAATCATGTTTCTCAATAAAAGAATATTTAAATTCATCATCAAACAAACTCTGACTCATGTAACTGACTGGTTTTTCATTTCCTTGGTCATCATTTTGCAGAAGGACAACAAAAACTACCTCCTCAGTGGCATTGGTATATATCATGAATTCTTTCTCAAAATCCAACTTCGCCAAAACCGGTGCAAAAATAATTTCTTTCTTAATCCCTTCAAAAGCATTTTGGAGATCATCTATCCAAGAAAAAGAATAATCTTTCTTAAGCAAATTATGAATTGCCATGATCATCACCGCAAAATCTGGAAAAAACATAAGGACTAAGTTAATAACCCCCATAAAAGCTTGAAATTCTTTCTTGGAAGTAGGAGCAAGAAGATTAAGGATAGCAACAATCCTTTCACGGTCAGTTCTTATTCCTGAATTGGAGACAATATGTCCAAGGATCTTTCCCTCGATAACACCAAAAATGGACTTGGAAGGATTTAGAGAAATGCCAAATTTCCTACATCGCATGAGAACTTTTCTCAGATGACCAAAATGATCTGATTGGATTTTAGAGTATACTGTTAAGTCATCAAGGTAGATCTCAATGATCTTACCAATCAAATCGTGAAAAGCTAATTACATAGCTCTTTGAAAGGTTGCACCTGCATTATATAAGATAAAAGGCATATGTTCATAAGAAAAGGTACCCCAAAAAGTAATAAAGGTGGTTTTATATTTATCTTCCCTTTTTACCTTGATTTAAATGTAATCGAAAAAACCGTCAAATAAGGACATCATTTGTGACCCTGCAACTTGATTGAAAATCATTTCCATGTTAGGTAGAGGGAAGCTGTCTTTTATACTATCTAGATTTAATGCGCGAAAATCAACGCACAATCTAATCTGACCAATTTTTTTTCGAACAAGAACCATATTTGAAACCCATTCAGAATACTTGAATAAAAAGATGATTCCAACCTTCAAGAGTTTTTCCAACTCCTTTTGAATATTTTCTTCTAGCGCATGGTTGATAGGTCTTTGTTTTTTCCTGACTAGTTTCATGCCTTCCTGAATGGGGATGGCATGTTGTATAAGACCAGGATCAAAACCAGAAACATCCTCATAAGAGAAAGAAAAAACATCTTGAAATTCACCAAGAATTTTGGAAAAATTCACTCTCTCTTCATCTAAACATTTGGCACCTATTTTAGCATTCCTTGGAGTCTTGGGTGTCCCAATGTCCAAGGAGATGGTTTCACCCACCTTCCTTCTCGACTCTTATTCCTTTTGTTTCTCCTTTTTGCCTACATCACTTGAAGAGAATGAACTCTCTAGAGGAGTCAATACTTTAGGAATCATATTATATTCTATGGATATAATAGCCTTAGGATTAAAATGTTAATTTTGAATAAAAGCACAAATTCTCTCATCATTAGGGAAGACTTGCCAAGATTCTATATTCTTGGGGATATGTGAACGATATAGGGATTGAAAGGTCCCCGAATGGGGTGCCACGTAGCTATCCAGAGACACGCAGACTAGTTCTGGGATGCATTATTAATGCATCAACCAACAACCATCCCCTCCATCATTAATTCACCATGGATCACAACAACCATTACCAAGCAACAAGCCTCCTCACGCAAGGGAACTATACCAGCCTCCAGTGCACACAGCACCAAGCCTTAATGGCTATGGCAGTCGTGACATCCCTCTGCCTTATCACTGGAATTGAAAACATAAAGAAGCATTTGAGCATTGTAGTGTTCACTCCACCTGCGCATTCGCAATACACTCCACTGGAGTAGAGATTCAAGGCCTCGTTGAAGCTCTAGAGCAGATCAGCCCATCCGCTAGGAACCTTGGTCATTCCTAGGGTCTCCACCATGCCCAGGGCATGAGGAAAGCCATGCAGAGGCACTACTTGGTACATGGCCGAGTCTTGACGCCAACGACAAAGGAGGTTTGAACGCGTGATGGCCTTAGCGTCCACTCGACGATGCAGGAAATCAAGGATGCCTCCCATGACGCACGTGGAGGAAATTTCTTTAGAGGATTCCATGCAGAGCTACCCTAGCAGGTGCCAACGCCCTGGCCTCATCTCTGTCCAATCTGCTGATCAGTGCCTCGGACATGGGCTGGAAAGATCTCATCATCCCCGCAACATCGACAACTGCGATCTGCTCCTGTCCAAGGACCTTCTCACCTCCCTAGGGGTTAGACCCCTCAGGCGTGGATGTTGCTGGAGGCGTCACGCCTCCTCCCCTAGCACCCCGTCGTCTGCCTCCATGGCGTCATCTAACCATGATTACCTGCACACAACAATCAACTCGATCAACGACAAAATAATCAACATAATCATGTCACGGAACCCGTAGTGAATCCCAAGTCACCGGTCGAACCCACTCTGATACCATATGTAATGGACCTTCCTCGTTAAGACAACAACTCTGATAACAGGTGCAATTTATTTATTTATTTTTTTTGTGTTAAGGTGTGTGCGCGCGTGTAGAAGTAACAACACACTTGACTCTATGTCGCCACTCGATGACCAACAAGACGCAACCATGAAAAAAGTAAAACTGAACACCCGCCCGTCCTAACCTGCAAGGTTAGGACCTCCAAGACACATAATCAATGCTCAAGCCCAGGTTCCCATCAATTTTAACCATTTAAGGTCTCAGGGCTGGCGACTGTTCTGAGGAACATGGAGGTGTCTACATCCCGCCCAACACAAGAAGAACAAGAAACCAACTGAATAAAATCAAGTACGACATAAATAAGAAGTTTGATTGCGCCCCTTACGGAAGGCGTGCGACAAGGACTCTGACAACGAACACCCAAGTTCAACATTATCTAAAAGAACAACCACCCTAATATACTAACTTGGGGTAATTTATGGTACGTAATTCCAGGTTATTGCACCACACATGTTATTAATCTATAATTAAAATTACAATAACACTATCATGAAACATTAGCCATCTATCATTTACGTCACCATCCGGGCCATGATTCTATAATTACAATACTTCTGAATTGCTACGATCCCAAAATTTCAGTGACTTTACAAGATAAAAACATTTCAAATAAGCCTGAGAAGCTCTCAATTTGAGGTCATCTATGATCATAGGTTCCAATAATGATGCAATAACATCCAAATTCCAAGTGACTCATATTTGAACTTAACAACACAACTTCATACCTAGAATAACATTCTATTTCTAAGTAACATCTTAGTTGAAATTGCAATTAACATCGTATTTCGAGGTGCAATATATAATGATGCAATCTCTAAAATGACAAGGGACAAGATTTGAAAATGACCTTATATCTAGAATCATTAATAACCAAGGATTTAATCGGATTAAGATAAGTCCACAATGCCATTATTTTTCTTAAAATACCTAACACCAAAATTCTCCTCAATTTACAACGAACATGTTTTAGCCTTCTAATAGTTTTAAACAATTAATGAATAATCATTTACTGAATAACCATTTATTGTTAATGAATACTCTTTTAATGAATAGAAAACAATTAAAGCATAACAATTATAAATAACCATTTAATGAACAACCGTTTATTATTATTGAATAACAATTTAATGAATAGAACACAATTAATGAATAAAATTGATGAACAACAATTTATTATCGAAGGCACAATTAATAACCACAAAATTTACCCATCTTGGACGTAAATCCCACGTATAAGCCTTTAGGTTAGAATCGCATCATAACTAATGCTTACCTTCCCTTATGCAAAAAAAAAAGGGAAATTCATAAATAAATCATTTATTGCACTCATCTAAATCCCTTAAGTGATTACTTCCGTTACAACCTAGAAGTCAATACTTTAATGCCATCTTTGACTTTCTATAAATGGTTACTTGTTGTATGACATAAAAATCATTCATTAGCACAATCAACTACTTCCCAAAATGATTTCTTTCCTTTATAGCATAAGCATCCCTATTTTACAACAATTAACTACTTTCCATATATTCATTACTTCCCGTTATAATCAAAAGTCTTTAATGCACGTCAATAAACTCCAGGGAACCAATCTATCTGGCATATTGACTTACTCAAATATATTGCATTCAATTTCATTGTATACGGTCATTAAATAACAATGGGTCGCATTTAATAATTACCACAACATTCGATAAGTCATTTTAAAATAACAACGGGTCACATTTAATAATTACCACATCATTTTAATTACCGCAATCTACCTTAAACTTTATCACTCTGCGTTGTACCTGCATTTTAGTTATAAAATGATAAGCCAACAGGCTTCACTAACTACGACGGCAGGTTACGATGTAGTTACAAAATGTAGGCGCCCGAATACCAAGGCCACTACTATCATGCGGAAACTGAATCACCGAGGCAACAAAATACCTTCAAAGGCGAGGGTAAGTCAAGGGAACGATAGTATTATAAGGGCGGTAGCTACGATGCAAGGATTGTACACCTTAAATAAGGAGAGTCGATGGTGGAATTTGCTGGTTTAGTATAAAACAAGAATTAGCAAAATATCTGGGACTCAATAGACGTCAAGAATGGTTAAAATATTCGCTTGACAAGGAAACCACATCAGACCACGGGTCAGGGAACAACGACTTCACTATGCAGCCGGGAACAGTGCGCCGAATCCAGAGCCCACACACGCAGTGAAGATATAGTTCCAGGATAACACGCAGGGGTAGGTTGCATGATTACGCAAAGAGGAAACAGACACGCGCGACAACACTGGGATTTATGCCCTTAGATATTGTAAACACCCAAGCCAATGAGATAGAAAAAGGAACACACTAGATACGACGCGCAACAGCGCTGGGGTCGGACAAAAATACGCAGAGACGATGGGGTTAACGGTACTCAGAGATAAATCACAACAAGGTACAATGCGCTACAGTGCTGAGATTTACGAAGAAAATACGCATGGATTCAATACGGAAAACGCATACCATGAGGATACAAAACGCATACAGACAATAGTGGCAAAGAAAAAAAATGCCCAACTCATTCAACGCAGCTCATTAACCATTTAAATGCAGACCAAATCGCAGGGGTACTGATGCCAGTCTGAAGGAAAAACACAGACCAAATAAGCAAAAAAAAAACAACGCGCCACTGACTACATTGCCCAGACAGAATGAATCGCATGAATCAAACTCAAAAATAACGCGCCTGTCTGCACGATGCCCACGAGAATTGGTGCGCACTCAGTCATTAAAGGATATGACACACACAACAACCACAATGGGTTAAACGCCCAAGTCATTGAAATGAAATCCAAATCTAGACAGAGGTAAAACAGTCTGGGTTTGCCAAAGAGAATTTACGCACACACAGAAGCTAGACGAAAAGTATGGGTCTTGGATTGGCATTCCGGGTTGCAAAAATGTACAAGGTAAATAAAATATTTCAAACTTAAAAACTGTATAAGGTCTCCAATACAAGAAAGCCGTATCAACTTTATGAACATTTATTAGTTTATGTAACTGGTTAAATTTGCAAAAATTCTTACAACTATCAATCGATTAAGAGAAGACTCGCTACTTCCCTCCAAATTTTATTCCAACCTCTACAATTCACTCAGGATGAGATCTGGAAGGCATACTACAGTTTTTATGTACGTCAAACAGTTTCCAATCAGATTTAACCTATCAGTTTTGAAACTACAAACAGTTTGTCTTTGACTAAACATTTGATAAATATGGAGGCCATTTAAACTCAGATTTAATAAACACGTCATATTATATATAAAATCAGTCAACAAAAATGGAAGTCATTACAGTTCAGATTTAATAAATATATTAAATGATCGTACTGAATTCCTTGTGCCTTCCTTGTATGTTGTCCGCGCCTTGATCGAAGTCTTGTGCTCCTTGCCGCTCCTGCTTGCCGACCATGGAACACTCACCAGTACCTCCCAGCCAATCGCTAGGGGTACTCTGCTTCCCCCTTAGCCCCTCGAGCCGCAAAGGGTCCACACAAGAACCAGAGATAAGACTAGCTTCTCAGCTCCCCTCCACGGCTGAGCTACCACTCCAACACAACTGAGATAAATCCAACTCCTCACAAGAAATCCATCAAGCCACAATTCAGCAGCGTAACGTTACGCTAACCGTTCATCCTCCTCTTCCTTCCTTTCCCTTTCTTTTATATAAATTTGAGACCCACCTACTTTCCTAATCATTAATTAATTATTTTTTAATGACAAACCTCTAAACAATCTCCGACGTCCAAGTGTCACTCATCCCTAGGGTTCTCCAAAAATTAATTTCTTTTTTTTAAAATAAAAGACTCAATTCCCTCACTCCCCCAAAAATCGCTCCTTAAATTACTCCTAGGGTTCCTAGATCCCCTCTCATGCTTTTAATCACTTTCCTAAAATGAAGTTTCTGAAT
>JZKD02S1708508.1:33560-58311 GCA_000966675.3 Picea glauca
TTAACTCCCTCTTAACATGAGTGATGTTGAAAGATAAAAGGTTTGAGATAAGCACCCAAATAGTTTGGGTGTATCATTTCATCAACTTGTTTCTAGGAGAGTGAATTTTATGCACAAGATTGAAAACAAGTTCGGAATCCCCAAAAAATGAAAGGTGAACACAACCAAGATTATAAGAGTTTTCAATGAATAATAACAAATCTTTGAATGTAGTGACATTGTTAGTGCAAGCAAACTCCAACCGGTACGAAAAGTTATGGATTTTTCCTATAGGAGAAATCAAGATAATGCTAGCTTCATTACCTTCATTAGAGCATGAACCATCAAAGTGCATTTGCCACATGCGATCATATAAATTGATTTGTTCCATGGGAATGTTATCCTCCTCAGAAAAGATGGATGACACTCCTAGGTCCTCTTCGATATAGTTTACGTTAGGTTGTGGGACACTCTCTATGTAAGGTGATATCCTTCCTTCTCTGAGGAATATAATGTTTTTTTTCGTTCCGAGGAACGGATAAATGTGTTATGTCGAGTGAGAGGTATCCACCCATTGATGGTTTCCAATATCTCCCTAAGATGATTGATTAATTGCTTATTGGCATATCGATTACTTGAATGTTGAGATTTGTCCTTATTTCAGGATGAGCGCATAAAACCAAGGTCACATTCTTAATCTCACCTATTTTTTTTTTTTGTTGACTATTATAGGAGAGCATGCTCCTGGAGTTTTAATTTGTACAAAACAAGACTATATCTTCCATAATAATCTTTGACATCACACATGGACCTGAACCACCATCAATGAGGCAACAATGGGAAATCTTATCCATAATGTTTAAAGAAATATAAAAAGAGGGATTTTTTTATAGGGTATCTAAAGTTATGTACACCTACTTTATTTACAAAAGAATCCTCCTCGTTTACCTCTTTGGAAACATTGGATACAGAAAAATATTTTCATTCCATGAATTGTTTCATATGCATTTGTTGTTTAAGGATGACAACCATGTTTAGAAGGGTTTCATCTTCTTTGATGTTGACCAATTTATTCAAGATATTATATTTGGAAGAGGGGAGAGGGGGAGTGATTCCTTCACTCCAGGGAACCTTAGGAACCTGAAGAATAACATTGGTTGAGGATGAGCTCGGGCTAGAAGAACTACGGGGAGGATCAAATTTCCATTGGGAGCATAGGATTTGTTCCTAGTATTGATGACCATGACATATTATGGCTTTGCAAAATCTAGGAAAGCGATGGTATCTTCTAGTCTTTTACCAAAGATATTATCTCTAGCACTCCTTTTTACCTCACATTTTGTTTCTTCATGGTCTTCCTCGCAAACGTTGTAGCAACTCCAAGGCAAGATAGCTTTATGCTGAAAATTGTTTTCAACCGGATTTCTAAAGGGGGGTGTAGAAGAGGTCAACATTAAACATCCCCGATGGAACATACAAAAGGACCTCCGATAGAAAATCAAAAACTAAACTCAAAAAGATGGATCATCTTGCCACATATTGTTGCCCAATTGAATCTGCACAATATCCTTTGTCAATCATGAAAACTAATTCACAAACAAACAAGTCTACACAGACTATCAAAGATAGATCAACACCTCTTAAAAACAATTGTCTGAATGATGTAATTCAGCCCTGAATATTGTTGTCTACAATAAGACCCTGCTATCATAAAAATAATTAGGCTTGTGATAAACTAAGGATTGAATGAAAACTAAACTATCTCAGCATAAACTCAAAAAACAAACCTTAGTATGCTTCTCCTTCTATCCTTCGTTCCTCCCTTTCCTTTTGCCTTTAAACAAATTAGAATTGGTTGAAGTAGTTGAACCAACTCATTAGTTAAGTTAATTAAAAGACTCAACCAACTTTTAGTTAGGGGGAAAAGTAATAATCATAATAAGGGTTATAAATAAATAATAACTAGTAGGTGGGAGCCCTTGTGACTCCCTTTATCTCTTAACAATCATAGCATACTAGTTAATTAAGCAAAACACACCTCCTTGTGATTCCTTTTCATTATATTAACACTTGACAATTTATCTCAATAGTGTTCGCAATTATTTCCAAAATATATTACCAACATATCCAAAAGCATGCCATATGAAAATCTGAAGTCAACTATCATTAACAATAAAAAAAAACTTAAAATACATATTTTCTAGTTTGTGAGGCAATTTTTCCCTTGCTGATGCTATCATATTTTAGTCCTTCTGAACCTACCTTAGGCTGTGTGGAATCCTTAAGCCTCATCTTGCTGGTCATATTAGAGCAATCGTCCTTCCAATGCAAGTGGGAGGAAACAGATTTACTAGAATTATCTGAAGATGCGGAAGGGGCAGTAGCGGCCTTCTCTTTGACAAAGGCGTAGTAGGTTTCTATTTTCATCGTTTTATTTGAATAGATCATCCCTCTATGCGTTATTGATTGGAAAATAATCTTTTAAATAACCATACATGATAACTCCTTAAAATTATGAAGTAGATTTTGGATCAGCAATGTATCTGACTCATCAAATCCAATCCATACAGTTTGTTTAATTGTTTGTCAATGAGCAGGGAATGAACAAAGGGTCCTGGGATATGTGAGGGGTTTGTATTGAGATAAACATGATAAGATGAGGGGGGAAAACAACACGGGTAATTCTCAAATACAACATACAATCAACTGTAATGCAAACCAAGAAAAATCATTGTGATCCAACCAAGAACTGTGACTTTCAACTTCTTCAATACAAAATTGGTCTTGACTATAATCAATTTTAGAAAAAGGAGTGAAAAATGAATGTGGGAAGGCGATGGGGTTGTAATAAGTGAAAAGATAAATAATGGTGGGGGAAAGAGAGCGAGTATTGTTCATAAAATTAATTAAGTAGTCCATAAAACCACTCTGCTAAAGGAAATACACAAACCAAATAACCATTGTGACCCCAAACAAAAACACTTGTTGTGTATAAGTCAAAAACATTTGTGCATTAACTTGCCCACTCTTCGTAAGAAAAATATTTAACACAACTATCAAACAAGACAACATGCATTCCACAACAGTCTATAGGGGAGTTATGTTTCTCTTATTTATCCAATTAACATATTATAACAATTCTAAAATTTATAAGAGTAACCATTTCCACTCTATTAATTATCAAAATAAACCATTGCCCACACATTAAATCAATCATCAACTACACTCAAAAGTTGTGTTTCAAAATTGCAATGAATTTATACTGCCGCTGCACATGTTCCTATGATTGTTAAAATGCATGACATTCGTTAAACGTACATAGTGGATAGTCAACCCAATAATCCATATTTAAATTACAAAAACCTTGACTCGCCATTTAAAGAGACGGACAACAGTCACCACTCCAACTCACGCTACGTTGTAGAAAACACAAAACAATTCAATCAACTCGTGTGTAATTCTGTGACTATACAAGCCCAATTTTCTATGACTCTAAATAATCAAAATGTTCAGCTATCCATCCAATTCAATGAGGCATCAACAATAGGTCTGATTTTAGAACCTCGAACAAATTGTAACAAGCCATGTTCAAAATATCTGTGATTATCTCTGGGGGAACAACCAAAAATATCCATAGCATACAAAGTGGATAACCACAACGTGACATTCCCTTTCTAAAATTTTAAAACAAATATTTATAGTAATCATTGACTCATGCTGTAGGAATTTCACTTGTACTAATGCATCAAGTGCGATGTGTCATTGTGCATTAATCAATTTTAAACAGTGACGGGTTATTCATTCAACAAACACAAGGAGGCAACAACTGTGTATTTGATTTAAAAATTCATTCTAATTAACCATGTTAGGCTTATCCACTCAATTATAATAGCTATTACATTTAATAGATAACAAAACCAACATCAGTGTCACATAACAAACAAGCGAGCCAGTAATCAATTATGTCGACAATACACACCCATTGATAACAACCAATAGTAAACCCGATAGGCCAAAACGATCTTCTCTAACATCCCTCATACTTGAGGAGCCAAGGTTTTTCTTTTTGGACCAACACAAGGAGGACTAGAGTTGATTCCTCTCAATGGTGAAAACCTCCAAGACCAATGGTGCACACGCAAACAATACCACAATTCACTTCGTGGATAGGGTGACAAAACCCATGACAGGAGAAGCTAAGAACAGAGGAGAAAGGCTCCATTTTGGCCCTGGTAATGATACTAAACACATGCAGGGTATAACACTCATGGCTCTCTAGTCAAACAACTAGAATGATGAGGTGAAGACATGGATGAGAAAAAACAATATAACCCACTATGCGACCATTAGTGGTGAAAAGAAAACAATGCCCAAGTGAACAAAGCACAATGACACAAGGTGTTTCCACCCATTAAACCGCATAAAATCCAAAGACAGGGTATGGTGATACAAAAAGCGTGAAGACAACCAGCCACACAAAAAGAAATGAAACCCTCCAACTAAACCAAAAAGGATGACAAAGAGACTTTGTGGATGCTAACATTGAGGATGACCAATAACATTGTGACTTCAAACATTATTGCAGAGAAAAAAATCAACACTTCATTCCAAAAATCACAATTTTACATAGTTGAAATACTAAAGGAAAGCGCAACCTAATACATGTGAGACAATATAAATTTCATAACTAGAGAAGACTCATGAATGGAAAAACAAATACATACCTGTAATCAACACACCTTAAAATCGGAGTTGGTCGAATGGTTCCTTTCTCCTTGAAAGTCAGAGACTAACCATAGAAAAAACCAGTTGAACAATAGCCTGACTATAGTGGTAGCTAGTGGAAGGAGTAGGGGTGATGTGCAGTAAATGAAAATCACCTCCACATTCAAGTTCATTCAATTTCTTAGTACGCACCAACCACTAATCCAACAAATTATCCAATTTGAACCATGCATCGAAACCAATAACTCTTAATTTCCAAGAGTTCCATCCACGTCACATATTATCATTTCCAACTATACAGTAATGTGTGTCAACTATGTTTCTATATAACTTCAATAAATCGCATGGATATCATATGTTAGCTAGGATTTACCATGATCCTTTTAATGAATATAGTGTAGAATGTTAGTATAGAATAGTTTCTTCCCTTTGCATTTTTGTCCACATTGTTTAACCAACTTTTAATTTTCCTTTATTTGTTGTTACTAACATATATCTATTGTGGCTCACCAGGAACCTCAAAGTGGATAGAAGGACATGTATGAGGCAAGCAAGATGAAGGATATTTGGGAGAGGGGGAATGGCAGGGACCCTGCGCCACTCCTTCACCTGGATCACTTGGAGCTAGTTTTTGAAACACAAAGCGTAGTGGAAGAAAAAATCCACCATGGCCTCCAAATTCATCAGTGCCTAGACATGTTGTTCACTACATACTCCAACACGTCACAAGGACGACAATGCCCAACGTGTGCACAACCCTTCGTGCTGCAAGCCAAAGCTGAAACAAATGGCAAGGATGTTGAACCCATCGGGTAAGCACATTGTTAATGATTCTAGTTAGAGGAGCTATTTTTCTTCAAACCAGTTCTCTTGATCAATATGATGTTAGGAGTAAGTTAAAGAGACATGCTCAGACTAATGGCCACCATATCTCCTAGTTTCCTGTGGGCAAGACATATGGCAGACAATCTTTTGAAACATACAACATAGGAAGACAACTATCTCAGTTTCCATTTTTCAGCGGGACAACTGGCCTTTCAAAGGTTTTTGTAAGACAACACATCTAATACAATAGGATCGTACCTTTTTTACTTAAAATAAAAAAACACATATCTGTTGCAGGTGTCACAAGTAATAGATACAAGAATAGACAGTAATGGTAACCATGAATAATATAGGTCGTTGTAACATAAAACTTGAGCCTAGAGTAGCAAAAGAAACACGTATAATACGCTTGATCCATCATCCAATAAATGCAATATGTCATCAACCATGTAAGAAATGTTGAATAGTAGCATAACATCAAATAAGAACTAGACCTGATCTCCAATCTACAAGGGGGTCCCACCTACTAGCTTTATAATAATAGGTTTTAGCAACACTTTGCGGAAAAAAAACTTCATTGAGATTTTAATCATCAACAATCTCCTCAATATCATTTTTCATTTTGTTGATAATAATTTCATATAACTTATTATTTATTTGACTTAGTTAATATGTGACTTTATTATCCTTTCATTTTATGTGTCGAACTTTGAAATCAAACTCGCTTAGAAATACTAACAAACCTTCATGTCCTGCATTGAGATATTTTTCACTAAATGGATTTTTTTACATCGTTGTTATATGTTAATAATAGGAATTTTCTTCCCATCAAATAATGCCACCACATTTTTAGTGCATGAATTACAACTGTTAATTCCAGATCATGAGTTGCATAGTTTCTTTCATGTTCATTCAATTTGCGAGATTCGTAATAAATTATGTGTTCGTCTTGTGACAATACTCCACCTAATCCTTCTTTACTTGCATATACACAAATGGTAAAATATTTATAAGGATCAACTACTTGAAGTATTGGTGTCATAGTTAGTAAACCTTTCAATTTATCAAAACTTTCCTCACATTTTTGAGACCAAATAAATTTCACTCCCTTTTTCTGTAGTGATGTAATAGGGTAGGAAATCTTGTGAAATCAATAAACCTCTGGTAATAACTAGTAATCATGATGGACAATCGTATGTCTTCTACATTCTTAGGTACATTCCATTCCATAATAGCTATAATCTTTTCAGGGTCTACATGTCCCAGATATTGCATGTTTCTTTGAAAGAAGTCACATTTATTAAACTTAGCATATAGTTTGTGTTGTTTAGAGTCTATAGTACTATTTTCAAATGTTTCTCATGTTATTATTCAGATTTTGAATTGATAAGTATATCGTCGATCAACATCATATGAATTTATCCAAGTACTCGCTGAATATTTTGTTCATTAAACACATAAAAAATTTCGGTGAGCTAGTATGTCCAAATGGGAATACTACAAATTCGTAATGTCCATAGTGTGTCCTAAAAAATGTTTTATTTATGTCTTCATCTTTTATTCTAAATTTATGATAACCTCAACTTAAATCCAGTTTAGAGAATATTTTATCTCCTCCTACCTAATCAAATAAATCATTAATCCTGGGCAGAGGGTGCTTATTTATAATCGTCATCTTATTCAATTGACAATAGTCAATACATAATCGTAGTGTTCCATATTTCTTTTTAATAAATAATACTAGTTATCCCCATGGTGAAATACTTTGTCTTTTTGAAGATAAACTAATCTAGATCCATTTTAACTTCCAATTTATCAATTTTTGATTGGGATCAAATCTCTTAAGTTTTTCACTTTAAAAAATGTTTGAGCCTTGAGAGATTTGATCTCTATTGATGATTAATAAATAAATACGAGATTAAAATGGACCTAACCTAGTTTTAGTTTTTAATCAGTATATAATTATGGATCAAATAAATGCTAAAACAAATTTTATAAAATTTAGATTAATAAACATCTTAACAAAATAAAAATATATATTTAAAAAAATCTCAAAATAATAAATAGTTTTGCCAAAATATTGTAAAAAGTATATAGAATTAACAAATAAACATTAATAAATAATAAGTTAGAATCTAAATAAAAACTATATTAAACATCTTAACAAAATTAATATATATATATATATATATGTGTGTGTGTGTATGTGTGTGTGTGTGTGTGTGTGTGTTAAAAAACTCAAAATAATAAACATTTTTTCAAAATAGTGTAGAAATTATATATATTTAACAAAAAAATATTTAAAAATAAGAAGTTAGGATCTAGCTATAGTACCTTCTATGAAAGGACTAATAAAAAAAAAATAAGAGGTTAAACAATTGAATATGAAAGAACTATTGTAAATAATATGGAATTGTCAAATTTAATATATATAAAATATAATTTATGTAGAATTTAAAATCTTCTCAAAAATTACAAATTTTCACAAAATTATGGGAAAATATCATTAATGTGGATGATGATGATTAACAAACACTAAGACCAAATTGTTCTATCATAGCTTAAGAGGGTAAGTGATTAATTGTGATTCTTTATAATTTTGTTTCTATGCTTGAAAAACATTAAGAGAAGCTTTCCAAGATCACCATACTTTTGTTGAGTTAAGAGGTTAGGAAGGCTGGTAGTGTGATAAATATTTTTAAAATGAGATCTAATATGGGTATATGCTGGACAATATACAAGAAAGTTCTTTTAATCTTCAACCTTATTAGTGTCACAAAGATGACACACTCTTTCATCACATGGCGTTTTAGGAATTTAACAATGCCCAGTTTCACTATCGAGCTCGTGAGAATTTGTTCTTATCTTAACAATGTTTTTTTTATTTACACTTGGAAAAACATAAAGAAAATTTTGATCTTCTATATTAGGTTTGATTACATGTTTATAAGACATTAATTTTATTTTTTCCTCTAACTCTTTATTACACCACATTTTCTCCTTAAATTTTGACTTCACGCTTTTTAAATAGTATCTTTATTTTGAAAAATGGTTTCTTACATGATTTCTCAATAGTTTATCCAAGACCAGACATCTTTATTCCATCCTCGCTAGAGTCGATGGTGGTTATGAATTGATTTTGAAGCAATCTTTGGTAGCCTCTTCTTTTCCATGTTGTTTAGCTTGTTCTTATACATTAGGTATCTAGTCATAGCCTTGCTCTCAATGGGGGAGAGGATTGTTTCTAAGAGGAGGATGGGATAGGTTGTATTTCCTTTAATTTTGAGATTATAGGTTATGGAATTCTTCTATATCTTCTCTATCTTTCTCCAGGATTCACGAGAGATACTACAACCCCAAAATTCACATCCATAAATAATAACAGGTGTAACAAGAGTCTCAAATAAGAGTTTCATCTTATCCCAACTCCAAACATCAGTTGATTTACAATTGTTTTCAAGCCCATAATAGGCTTTCCATCCCCCAATAATCCTTTTCTCAATTCTATAATTCCAATTGATCTTGTGGTGAATATCAATTACAATATATTTGTATGAAGTCACTTCCTCCAAGTTTTTATTTTCATATACAAAGGTATCATAAGGGATATTATTTGATTTAATAATCATGACCTTAGTCTTATAAATATTAACATTCATACCCATATTGGAGAAAAAATCCTTGAGGATTATTAGTTGTTTTTCAAGATCATGGGTACTCCTTACCATAATAACGATATCATTGGCATACTGAATAAGATTGATGACTATACCAATGAGAGTAGAGCTGGCACAACCTTCTTTGTCGAAGAATTCTTCTAACTTGTCAATGTATATGCCAAAAAGGGTAGGGGACAAGGGACAACCTTGTTTGACTAAGATATTGCAGTTAATCTCTTTTGACTGGACCTTAGTGTTTTTAAACTTATCAATAACATTCTCATACATCCTTATTACAACAACCCTCAACTCAAGAGGAACGTTTATCTCTTCCAACCTATTCCAAAGGTTTTTCCTAGGAACCATGTCAAAATATTTTCTAAGGTCAACAAAACAACATAAAAGATTGGTTTTAGTATTGTGGAACTCGTCTACAATGATCCTAAAGGTAACAAGATGGTCCAAAGTTGAATGATATCTCCTAAACCTAGCCTAGCCTTTAGATCTTTTACTGTGACTTTCTAATCTTCTTTTGCAAAGTAATATCATAAATCTTGGCTAAAATTGGGCTAATCATAATGGTCCTATAATTAGAGGGAATGTTTCTATCCCCATTTTTAAAAATAGGAACAATGAGGGTTTGCATCCAGGGTTTAGGGAAGTCTTGCTTGACTGCTGAATTGAAGATCTTGTGTATGTGAGGGATAAGGATTGGCCCTCCGATTTTAAAAAATTTAGTTGGGTAGCCTTCAATGTCCTTATCTTTCTCATTTGCAAGTCACTTAACCCCGAACTCTATGTCATCTAAAGAGAAAACTTCTTCCTTTGTACGGACAATATGAATGGTGTACATGGCATTAGGGAACTTGTAAAGACTTTTAAGGTAGGAATTCGAGTCCCTTAAGGGAATCCTATTATTTTCTTTAGTATTGTGTTTTAGAATTTGGCTCCATAACTTCTTAGGATTGAACTTGTATAGCTGTGAAAGTTTCTCTTTCCTTTTATTGATATAGTATCTTGTTTTCCTTTTAATTAGGGATTTTTACATATTGATATTATCGAGTTTTAAGGAATCCTTAGAAGAATCCATAATGGATTTCCTAGCAATTTTACATTGTTTATCATAGCAAGGGTTGGTCGTTCTATTATTCCTTTTATAGGACACCTCGAAAGAGAACATGTTCATAGAAGTGGAAAGGGTGGTTGTAAGATTATGATAGAGTTATTCAATGTTGTCCTTATAAGTTAGGAGGTTTATTTTACTATTTAAATCCTTTAATAAAATGTCAACTTTATTTTTTTCAAAGTGAAAATTCCTTTGATTATCAAAATTCTCTTCAGTGGTGCTCCTATGCATGGAAAATTTTAGAGTTAGGGTTAAAGGTTTATGATCAGAGTTGGGCTCATGGTCATTTAAATGGTCAAAATTTTCTATTTGGTTGGAAACGTGGATATCAGATATCACATAATCTACACCACTACTACCTAGCCCATTAATACACATCATTTGGTTTGTCACATATCCACTACCATAATCAAATTTTCGTTGATTTTTGCAGAATCAGATCCCCTGAATTACCTACAGAGGCCTAGCGCAAGCTAGCTCTTTTTCTCCCTCTGCTCCCTTGTGATCGCAGGTCATGATCACAGGTCAAATAATTAATGGTTCCTCTTTGTATTTTGTGCCTCGGTACTACAGTGATGCCGAATCATTCGACTCTTCAACTGTCGAACCCCAGCAAGGTTAGCAGATGGCCATTAGGAATGGCCCTGTCACGCAGTTGAGTGGAGTATAGGTGGCGAGAGGGGAAACATGACACGGTGGGAGATGTGACAGGAGACGGGCCCCACTTCACATGCCAAACCATTCTGGATGCCCCCCCCCATTAAAGGCAGAATGGAAAGCGGGGTTTAGAATTCACCTGAATGTCGTTGATCAAGGAAAATGGATCCTGATTATTCTCGAGTTGCACGTTCGATTCCAAACCCGCCCCTCACCACTAAAGGCAGAACGACAAGGGGGCTCTGGAATGAAGCCTTAGCCATAGATCTGGGTCGATGGACTTTGGCCATTCATATCTGCTTGCCAATTACCCTAAGGTGCATTCACGCCCCAGCTTCAAGTTGACGTCTCTTTCCCCACATCTAACAGTCGTTATAGACCCTGAGATTCCCTGAAGGAATATTGTCTGTTCATAGGGACTTAACCACATGCTAACATCTCAATATTTATAATTCAAGATTTATGAAGGCGAGAGCTGAACTTGTTGTCAACAGAACTCCCGAATCCCCAATTCCCGATTTCCCAAAACGGGTAATCTCTCGACACGTAGCCTCCCAAAATTGATCGTTCTATGACTACTTTGGGATTTCCACCATGGAACATCTCGATATCTCATCAACAAAACTCCCAATTTCCCGACTCCTGATTTCCCTAAATGGGAAATCTCTCGACACGTAGCGTCTCGAAATCGCTCGGTCTATGACTACTTCAGGATTTCCACCATGGAACATCCCGATCTCTCATTACCAGATCTCCCGAGTTCCTGACTCCCAATTTCTCGAAATGGGAAATCTCTTGACACGTGGCCTCCGTTATTCGGATGACCCAAATCTATTTCAGGGTTTCTACCATGGAAGGCCCCGATCTTTCGTCACCAGAACTCTCGAGTTCCCAACTCCCGATTTCTCGAAATGGGAAATATCTTGACAAGTGGCCTCCATTATTCAGACGATCAAGATCTATCTTGGGGATTTCTCCCCGATTCACTAGGGGTTTATCCCTCATATATCTCCTGACAGATCCAACGACTATCGGGTTTTTCAGCCGAGATTTGACGGCTCAGACAGGTTCCTAACTTGTGTTCTCTCCCACGACTTCCTGGTCGTGGAAAGATCAATGGTCCGGATTCTCTCATGGACCTTGGGGATCTACGGTCCCGATCTCTTTTCTACCCACGAAGATACAGAAAGGAAAAGAGGTAAGCCATTTAATCCTCTACTTTCTCCTACAAATCTAACGGTCATGGGTGACCGCAGATTTCCCGACGGGATCTCGTCCGTCGATTAACACCTATTCAGGGTTAAGGTGATTGACACTCCAGTTTCTTCTTCCGATCTGACGATCGTGATTGACCACCGATCTCTCGATGGCACCTCATCCATCGATTTGATACTTACCAGGGATTTCTTAAGGCCTTGCGCCTTCATGTCCTTTTTCCAGGTTCTTGATGGCTTTTTCAAGAAGGGTATCTCTATTGGGAGGCTTACCCAGGGTACTATCTGAGGTAGTTAAGAGTATCTCTCTCTCATGAGAACCAGACGTGAAGTCTAAATTAGATTAGCATGCATATAAATAAAAATTTAAGAGAGCATAAGCCACACGTAGTTTTTTCGTATAAACATACAAGTACCAGTACTAATCAAGATACCATACAAACATTCTTATAATGAAGTCATTCACGATTTCATAGCTTATGATCACAAATGTCATCATACATATATTTCAAGATGTCAAATGAAAAACACCTATCAGAAAGTAACACCAGGGGTTATGCAACTGCTGAGAGGGGTGCCCATTTCCACCCAACTGTAGGCTCAACGACTCCCAATAAATTTACCACTAGCCACCCCTGAGCTGAGACCATGATGCTGTGAGACTGCGTCTTTGTTTTCCAGTGACCAGAAGCGAAGGTTACTCTCCTTGTTCTCTTCTATCACTCACTCTGCATATCGCCAGAGTTCTCTTGCTCCGCTCGCATCTGCCCCCAATCGCTTCTCTCCCACAACTTATCCTCTTGCGAGGTTGCATGTGGCATGACATCCCTCACGTTGGTTAGGCCTGACGGCTCTACGGATGGGTGGTTCTCCTCCCCATCCCTCATTAATTCCTAAGGAGCCATCTACCTACCATCCCGTGACACATTTAATTCAGGGCTAGCGAGCCGCTTTTGGTTCTCTGAGTCAGTGGAGTCCAAATACGGTATTGAATCTCGGTGGAAGTTAATGCCACCTTTCTCGGTGCCTTCCACCACCTTTCCACAACCATCATGGTATCTTTTTCATCACATCCCCTCTCAGTAGTCCTGCAATATAAATTCATAATTTTATTCACATTCATCGACCTTTTCAACAAGGTCCATTCACATCACATATTCACATTTCTGAGTTTTCCACAGTTCTGGGCCAGTCCATTTATTTTTACATACTCGGGGAAATAGGGTGTTACAATTCCCTCCCCCTTAAAGGAACATCGTCCTCGATGTTCTTATATCTTAACATGAATTTCATGTACATAAATAAACAAAATTGGATATGCCTATCTCATGGCATCCTCCATTTCCCATGTAGCCTCATCTTGGCCGAAATGTCTCCACTGCACCTTTACCTGTGCAATGGTTCAGTTATGAAGCGGGGTTTCCTTTCTATCCAATATGCATTGGGGTTCTGGTAGAAATTCTCCCTCCGGTTGCACCTGGATCAAAGACCAGTCAATTATATGATTAGCATCATGTACATATTTCTTCAATAGTGAAACATGGAAAACATTATGTGCTTTTACTATGGTAGGAAGTGCTAGCTGATAGGCTACAGGTCCCACTCTATATAGAACCTTGAAGGGTCCACAGTATCGGGGTTCCAACTTGGCACAAGATCCCATTTTAAGGGAACTCCTTTTGGGCTTAATTCTGAGATATACATGGTTTCCCATTTTGAACTCTCTTGGAGTTCTCTTTTGATTGGCGTAACTTTGCTGTCGGTTCTGAGCGACCTTCATATTTTGTTTTATCTGAGTCAGTTGTTGTTCCATTTCTTTAAACAGGTCGGGTCCAAAAAAAATCCTATTTATAGGATTACTCCAGATCACTGGAGTATTAAATGGCCTACCATAGAGGATCTCGAAGGGACTCATCTTTAAATATGCTTGGTAGTCGTTGTTGTAGGCGAATTCTACCAATGGCAGCTAGTCTTCCCACTTCCTGGGTTGATGCATTACATGCATCCTTAACATATCCTCTAATATATGATTCACTCTTTCTGTCTTTCCGTCGGTTTGAGGGTGATAGGCGGTGCTAAACAACAATTTGGTCTCTAAACCAACCATCAGTGATTTCCAAAAATTGGAAGTAAATTTGGTGTCTCTGTCAGACAATATCTCTTTAGGCATACCATGCAGTCTGAACACCTCTTTCATGAATACCTGGGCGATATCTATCGCCTTTCAGGTAGATTTGACGGGGATAAAATGAGAAGACTTGCTCAGTTTATCCACGACTACCATAATGGCATCATTCTGTTTGGTTGAAGTTGGAAATCCAGTGATAAAATCCATGGAGATGGTTTCCCATTTCCATTGTGGGATGGGTAAAGGGTGTAATAGTCCTGTTGGGTGTTGATGTTCCACTTTAACCTGTTGGCACTCTATGCATTGGGCCAAATATTTGGCTATGTCTTTCTTCAATCTAGGCCAATAAAATTGTTTCCAGGTGGCAGTGATAATTTTCTGGTATCCTAGGTGACTAGTGTATGGTATTTTATGTAGTTCATCCATAATGAAGCTCTTCAAGTCATCACAATTTGGAATGTACAGTCTATCTATGTAAATGATTAGACCTCCTTTGGTCATATAATAGCCTTCATATTTTACTCCAACGGGTTCTTGTTGTAGGTATAGGGTCACAATCTGAATGAAGGGGTCTCTCTCTTGTGCATTTCTAAATATGTTCTTGGCATCTGTCTCACAGGTACTCACCGCTGCCAGGTGAATTATTTTTATGGTTCTGCTAAGGGCATCGACCACCCTATTTTCTTTCCCTTTAATGTGTTTGATTTCAAAATCAAATTCGTTAAGGAGGGCCATCCATCTAGGTTGTCTAGCATTAAGCTTTTGTTAGTCAAACAAATATCGCAATCCACAGTGATCCATCATAAGTACAAATTTTTATACCAAGAGGTAATGCCTCCAAATTTTCAAGGCATGCACTATGGCATCCAGTTCTAGATCATGAGTCACATAGTTGACTTCATGTTCATTCAATTTCCAGGATTCATAGCAGATCACACTTCCTTTCTGCATAAGGACTCCTCCGAGCCCTTCCTTATAGGCATCTGTGCACACAAGGAAGTCAGCTTCTGGGTCAATGATTTTCAACATGGGTGCATGGGTCAGTAGATGTTTCAGGGTTTGGAATCTTTCTTCACAATTTTGTGTCCACAGGAATTTTGTCCCCTTCTTCTGGAGGGTAGTGATTGGACAACCAATCTTGGAGAATCCTTTTATAAATATCCTATAGTATCCCGCTAATCCCATAAAGGATCTGATGTCTGAGACATCCTTTGGGGTAGGCCATTCCATGATAGACCTGATCTTGTCAGGATCTACTGCTACCCCTTCCACGGACAGAACATGTCCCAAGTAATGTATTTTCTTATGAAAGAAGTCACATTTGTTGAATTTAGCATAGAGTTGATGCTCTCTTAGCACTTCAAGCACAAGTCTAAGATGCTCTTCATGTTCTTCTCTATTCTTAGAGTATATTAATATGTCATCAATAAACACTAGTACAAATTTATCTAAAAATTTACTGAGTACATTGTTCATTAAGGACATGAAAGTGGTAGGGGCATTGGTTAACCCAAATGGCACTACCACAAACTCATAGTGACCATACCGTGTCCGGAAAGAGGTTTTAGGGATGTCTTCACCCTTGATTCGGACTTGATGGTATCTCGACCTCAAGTCAATCTTTGATAAAATAGATGCACCTCCCAACTGAACGAATAGATCATCGATCTTGGGCAAGGGGTACTTGTTCTTTATGGTTACTTTATTGAGTTGTCTATAATCTATGCACAGTCTAAGGGTGCCATCCTTCTTTTTCACAAACAGGATTGGTGCTCCCCATGGGGACACGCTTAGTCAAATATAACCCTTATCCATCATTTCTTTCAATTGAAATTTGAGTTCCACTAACTCAGGTGTGCTCATCTGGTAGGGTGTCCTAGACATTAGCACCACTCCTGGTGCGAGCTCTATCGAGAAGTCAATGTCTCTTCTCGGAGGTAGACCCAGTACCTGTTCCAGAAACACATCTCTATATTCTCTTAGGATAGGGTGATCATCAGGGCTTGGTTTATCACCTTCGATTGTTTTCAACACCTGTATTGCATATAGGAGACACCCTTTTCAGCAATACTTTCTCATTTGCAGGGATGATATTTGCCTCACCGAGATCGGTTTTTGGATCCCTTGGAGGGTTATCCTTTTTCCTTCTTTGCTCACACATTCAATGGTTTTATGGTAACAGTCCAATCTAGCTTTATGGGTGGCTAGCTAGTCCATACTAATCAACATATCGTATGATCCCAAGGGTAATATGTTAAGGGTTGCTTGGGTGGGGAATTCACCCAACATTAATTGGCAGGCTGGTATGACCTCTGCTACCTTTCTTTTGGTGCCAATGGCTAACTATACCAACCATGGCTTCGTTTGTTTTCGTGGCTGTATCTTACACTTATCAACAACTCTAGGGGATATATAACTCAAATTTGAACTAGGGTCAATCAAAACAGACACCAGATGGTTGAAAATCATACCTTCTATTTCCACCACTGAAGCTTGGTGGTCAGCTTGGTTATTATTCAAGGCTACATAAATCTATGACACATTCCCTGCCACATCATTGACTGTGGTAGCTTCCTGAATTTTGTAAACTTTTCGACTGTTCTGTTGTCGGTGTGGACAGTCTCTTAGGAGATGCTCTTCTCCGCAACCCCAACATTTTAGAGGTTCTCTCTTTAGATTATCAGTCTTCACTGTATAGGTCCAAAAGTTTTATTTCTGTCTGATGAGGGAAAGTTCTGCTGAACTACACTCTGGGATGGAAAATTCATTCTGGGGTTCTTCTTGTAGTTCTTAAATCCTGAGGATTTGATCCCCTTTTTCTGAAATCTCGAACTACTCTTATGTTTCCAGTCTCTACAAGACTCTACCCGATGTCCATATTGTTCATGACAATATGTTTCCTTTTGAATAGTGTCTTCTAAGGTCTTTGGCTCATCAAATTTAATTTGGTTCCAATATTCCTTAGGTATCCCAATGATGAAGCGTTGCACCTTCGCCTTCTCTTCCTTGATGTAGGGTACATATCTCAATAAGTTGAGGAATTTGTTGACATATTCCTCTATAGTGAGTTGCCCGAGTTTGAGTTCATAAAACTCTTTAGCCTTCTCGTCGAAATATTTTTCCGACAAATACTTCTTCCGGAAGTACTTCTCAAACTGTTTCCAGGACAAGTCCTCCTCGCGGACCCCTTTCATATTCTTAAGATCTTCCCACCATATGGAAGATTTTCCCTTCAGATTGAAAGTGGCCACTCAGGCCTTCAAATTCTCTGAAAAATCATGGACTCTGAAATATTTCTTCAGTCCAAGTAGCCAGGCCTCGGCTTCCTCTCCCTTCTTTATCTCACCGTCGAAGGAGGGAGGTTTGGCCTTTCTAAATTCCTCAAATTTATGACCCTTGGAAGTCTTTTGCTTCTTCTGTTTTCTCCGAGAATAGGAACTGGTCCTACCGCTGGAAGAGCCTTCTGAATCGCCAACTTCCTTCTTAGAGGAATCATCTCGCACTGGTCCTTTACCTTTGGGGTGGACCTTCCTTGAGGTGCTCCTCTCAGTATGGCCATTGATATGAGCATGTTTCTGCATCTCGGGTTCATGCTACATTTCTCGCTGTAGGTCGGATAAGCTCTGTAGTAAAATTGTATTAATTTCAGTTTGCTTTTCTTGTTCTTTCATCATCCTTTCATTGTCAGCCTTCTAGCTTTTCAATTCAACCATGAGACTCCTCACAGTCTCAGCTACATCTGGAGGGGTTCCTCTTGCTCTTCTTTCGTCAGACTCTTCATCTCTATTGTGGGAGCCTTCTCCCATCTCTTGGTGAGTCACCATTCTCTGTGTCTATAAATTCCCATGGTTGATCGTCTGCTTCGGTGAAAATACAAACGTTGGTTATTAGTCAAGAGTTAGATACATTTTTATAACCTACACATAAATTCATAACTCTTTCACATGCATACACATTCGGGTTCTCATTTCGAGGTTTTGATCCTAGATAAGAGAGTCAACTTAGGGGGTTACTCCTCATAGGAGTGCTTCGAATGGAGCTTATGCACAACTCATTCATGATCCCAATCAGGATGAGTGTTGTCACCATGCTCTGATACCACTTTGTCACATATCCACTACCATAATCAAATTTTCTTTGATTTCTACAGAATCAAAGCCCCAGAATTACCTACGGAGGCCTAGCGCAAGCTAGCTCTTTCTCTCTCTCTGATCCCTTGTGATCGCGAGTCATGATTATAGGTCAAGTAATTCATGGTGCCTCTTTGTATTTCACACCTCATCACTATAGTGATGTCGAACCGTTCGACTCTACAACCGCCAAACCCCGACAGGGTTAGCAACTGGATAATAGGGACGAATCCCTACAGGGTTAGAAGATGGCCATTAGGAATGGCCCTATCGTGCGTTTGAGTGGAGTACAGGTGGCGAGAGGGGAAAAACGACATGGTGGGTGACATGAAAGAAGATGGGCCCCACTTCACAAGCCACACCATTCCGGACCCCCCCCCCCATTAAAGGTAGAATGACAAGGGGGGTCGAGAATTCGCCTGAATGTTGTTGATCAAGGGGAATTGATCCTGATCATTCTAGAGTTGCATGTTCAATTTCGGACCCCCCCCTCACCGCTAAAGGAAGAATGACAAGGTGGCTCCAGAATGAAGCCTCAGTCGTAGATCTGGGTGGGTGGACTTTGGTCGTTCAGATCTGCTTGCCACTTACCCTAAGCCACATTTGCACCCTGAATTAAAGTTGATGTCTCTTTCCCAACATCTAACAGTGGTTATAGACCCTGATATTCCCCAAAGGAATCTCATATGTTCAATGAGACTTAACCACATGCTAACATCTCAATATTTATAAGTCGGTATTTATGAAGGTGAGAGCCCGACCTCTTGTCAACGGAACTCTTGAATCCCTGATTCTTGATTTCCCGAAATGGGTAATCTCTCGACACATAGCCTCCTGAAATCGATCGGTCTACAACTACTTCAGGATTTCCACCATGGAAAATCCCGATCTCTCATCACCAAAACTCTCGATTTCCTGACTCCTAATTTCTCGAAATGGGAAATCTCTCGACATGTAGCCTCCCAAAATCGATCGGTCTACGACTAATTCAGGATTTCCACCATGGAACATCTCAATCTCTCGTCACCATAATTCCCAAGTTCCCAACTCTGAATTTCCTGAAATGGGAAATATCTTGACATGTGGCCTCTGTTATTCAAATGACCCAAATCTATTTTAGGGTTTCTACCATGGAAGGCCCCGATCTTTCGTCACCAGAACTCCCGAGTTCACGACTTCAGATTTCCTGAAATGGGAAATATTTTGACACGTGGCCTCCGTTATTCATATGGTCCAGATCTATCTCAGGGATTTCGCCCCTATTCACTAAGGGTTCATCCCTCGGATATCTCCTGACAGATCCAACGGCTATCGGGTTTTTCAGCCGAGATCTGATGGCTCAGACAGGTTCCTAACTTGTGTTCTCTCCCATGACATCCTTGACGTGGAAAGATCAATGGTCTGGATTCTCTCATGGACCTTGGGGATCTACGGTCCCGATCTCTTTGCTACCCACGAATACAGAAAAAGGCAAAGAGGTAAGGCATTTAATATTCTACTTTCTTGTACAAATATAATGGTCATGGGTGACCGCATATTTCCTGACAGGATCTCGTCCGTCAATTAACACCTATTCAAGATTAAGGCGATTGACACTCCAGTTTCTTCTTCTGATCTCACGGCCGTGAGTGACCACCGATCTCTCGATGGGACCTCATCCATCGATTCGATACTTACCAGGGATTTCTTAAGGCCTTGCACCTTCACGTCATTTTTCCAGGTTCTTGATGGATTTTTCAAGAAGGGTATCTCTATGGGGAGCTTTACCCAGGGTATTATCTAAGGCAGTTAAGGGTATCTCTCTCTCCCGAGAACCAAGCGTGAAGTCTGAATTAGATCAGCATGCATATAAATAACAATTTAAGAGAGCATAACCAACACATAGTCTTTCCATATAAACATACAACTACTAGTAATGATCAAGATACCATACAGACATTCTTATAATGAATTCATTCACGATTTCACAGCTTATGATTATAAATGTCATCATACATATATTTCAAGATGTCAAAGGCAAAACACTTATCAGAAAGTAACACCAGGGGTTATGCAACTGCTGAGAGGGGTGCTCGTTTACATCCAACCGTAGGCTCAACGACTCCTAGCGGATTTACCACTAGCCACCCCTGAGTTGAGACCACGATGCTGTGAGACTGCGTCTCTATTTTCCAATGACCAGAAGCGAAGGTTACTCTCCTTCTTCTCTACTATCACTCACTCTGCATATCGCCAGAGTTCTCTTGCTCCCCTCACATCTGCCCCCAATCGCTTCTCTCCCACACCTTATCCTTTTGTGAGGTTGCGTGTGGCGTGATTTCCCTCATGTTGGTCAGGCCTGACGACTCTATGGATGGGTGGTTCTCCTCCCCATCCCTCATTAATTCTTGAGGAGCCATCTACCTACCAGCCTGCGAGACATTTAATTCATGGCCAGCGAGCCACTTTTGGTTCTCTGGGCTAGTGGAGTCCAAATACGGTATTGAATCTCGGTGGAAGTTAACACCACCTTTCCAGGTGCCTTCCACTGCCTTTCTATACCCATCGTGGTCTCTTTTTCAGTACATCCCCTCTCAGTAATCCTGCAATATAAATTCATAATGTTATTCACATTCATCGACCTTTTCCATAAGGTCCATTCATATCACATATTCACATTTCTGATTTTTCCACAGTTTTGGGCCAGTCCAGTTATTTTTACAAACTGGGGGAAACAGGGTGTTACATGGTTGGAGTTTGGACACTTCATTACTCCATTGCAAATTATTAGGTCTTGAGAGCTACAAAGTTTGACCAAAACAGTACCAAACAAATTCTCAATTAGGTCTTAAGAGATTCTTTTGTAACTATTAGATAAAACAAGGTCCTCATCTAGTGAGATAGCTATCTAAAAAATCATGAATAAATAGAAGTTTTATTCAAAACAAAAACAATATTTTATTACAATTCACAATAGATAATATAAGTGAAAAATTATTTGTAAAAAAACAGTTTCTTATTATAATTCATAATATATATATTTAATATTTTGTCAAGTAGACTTACAATTTACTAGAGGTAATATATAAGTGAGAAGATTTGTTTCAAACAAAAACATTTTTTTATTATAGTTCAAAATATATATTTAATATTTGGTTTATATAATATTAATAAAAGTATACTTACAATTTATTAAAGGAAAAGAGACTTCAAAACTAGATAATATGATCAATACAATTGTAATATTAGTAATAAGATGAGAGAATATAGAGGGACTTGTAATATATAAAAATGATAATGTTCAAAAGTTGCACCTTTTGAAAGGAAATATAAAACTTGGGGAAATTGTCATTTTCTATTGTTTAAATTGTATTTTTGAATATATAAATGGATTTGGTACCTTGAAAATTAGGGAAAAATTGATTAGAAAATGACAGAAAAACATAATGTGTAAACTATACTTATAAAAATAGCTAACTGAAACCAAGAACTGATTAAAAAACATATAAAACTTAGAAGTATGAAAAAAAACACTTAATTATGGTAGTGATGTGAGGCCACATGAATATTGATGTGAGGCCATATGAATAGATTTCTTCAAGTTAACTATATCCATTGTTTCCTAGATATATATAGAGAATATCATGAATCTAGACTCCTTTATGTTTTTAGTAAGTATATTTAATTATGGATCAATGTCACTTTAAAAGGGGTTAAAAAAAATTATATTATTAGAAATTTTAACATATATGATAATTTATAAACATTTTTGAGAAACATTTAAAAGTATACAAAATCAACCAAAAAAAATTAAGATGAGAGCTAAAACTGTAGTCGCTTCTAGGAAAGGGCTAATGAAACTAGAAAATATCATACAATTGAATACAAAGAGATAGTGTAAATACGAGAGAATAAATAATTGTGAAAATTAATAAAGATCAAACAATTGAGTACAAAGATATAGTGTAAATAAGAGAGAATAAATAATTGTGAAAATTAATACACATTGTGATTATATTGTTTATAATTAAAAATGCAGTTTTTGTTTTTTCACGCACAAAATTATGGAAAATATAACCCAAAATTATGAACTTATGCACAAAATTATAGAAAATATAACCAAAATTATGAGAAATATATCATTAGTAAGTGAGAATATTTCTATTGAACAAATAAGTAAAGAAGTTTTCTTCTAAACAAAAAAATTATATAAGAATTGTTTTTGGAAACAATTTTTTTAAGTATATATTTAATATTTATTTATTTTTCATAAATAAAAAATAAATATATTTACAAGGAAAAATAAACGTAAAAATGATAATATAGTCAATTCAATTATAATATTAGTAATTTGTAAGATTAATAGTAGGGTATGAGAATACAGAGGGATTAGTTTGCAATTTCTTAGCAATTTTTTTAAATCGTTAGAAAAGCATTAAAAGGCACTTCCCAAGATAGATCTAGAGAAGATATTCATAAATATAAGGTGGTTGAGGTTTTTAGTAAGTATCTAATCATGGATTAATTTTATTTTAAAAAAGAATATATAGATATAGATATAGATATAGATATAGATATATATATAGATATAGATATAATTTTGCAAAAACAATGTAAAATATATAGAAAATCAACAAATTATTAATAAGTCAACATAGATCCATCTTAACACGGAATACAGATCAAATCTCTCGAGGTTTCCTCAAGTTTTAGTTTTTCACTCTAAAAAAACGTTTTCATCTCTAGAGATTTGATCCATGTGGGCTCTTGATAGATATGTGGTTAAGATGGATCTATATTGAATTACTACATTAATGTTTTTTTTTTTTTAAGTAAAAGTGGAACCTTTGTATTAAGCTAGCAAAATGGGAATACAACTGTCATACTTGGTCCAGCTGTCCTGCCAACAGAGGAAATCAGGGCAGCTGGCCTGTCTACAGTAATAGCAAAATTAGACGTATAATTACGCCACCCTGCCCGTGGGAAACCAGGGATTTTGTTCACTGTAACTAAGAAGTCTAAACTGTATCTAGCCCAGGGAGCCATAGCTCTAATACATAGCAACAGTAAAAACATGAGAAATCAAAAGAGACCAGAACCTAGTTTGTCTGAGTGCCGCCATTGCCTGGAATAGTGAAGGGTTGCGCGCAAGTAGGACACCGACGTCATGGTGGAGCTTCGGAGTATGCGGCAAAAATCATGTCCAAACGCTGGCTAATGCTCGTCGTTTTGAAGGCTTGATCCTCCGCCATGCTACGCAGGTCGAAGATCAATTGAAGGTGGTCGTGATGCAGCAGCGACGACGGGGGTGGCGAATTTATTTCTGGGTTTTCTTCTTCATCGTTCAGCACCTGCTCCCTTATCGCGCATTCCAGTGGCAGTCCCTGGTTGTGCTCCATCGTGCCGAGGTCTGGTGGCTCCTCCTCCACAACGCAGGTCGCATAGAAATCGCTAGGAGTGGTGTCCTGCTGTAGAAGAATATCTGGAGGGGGAACAGTTGTCGTGGGGGCGACAGGTATCATGGTCAGGTCCTCCTCCAGCATAGTTCCAGGCGTGAAGGATGCGGAGGTGGCTCCTCCTCTGCGGTTTTTCTTGATTGCTTTGAGGGACCGAACAAACCGCTGATGGCGCTGCCGGCGGGTCTCTGGTGCACGCCAGTCGGAGCCTCGACGAGGCCGACCTCGGATGCGAGGCATGATGAACAGGAGGGTCAAACTACCAGCTCGATGATGCTGAATTAGCTGAAGCACAGTCGAGAGCAGTGTGGGTGGTCTGCTTCCCCGACGATAACAATGAACAATGCCCAGGACGGCAATCAACATTAACGCTAAGAACTGAATGCACTGGCCTTCCGTTCCCCATCCACGCGTGAATGGCTCCATCAGGAGTTAGTGCTCTACGGAGACTGGGGCTCGGCATAACTGCTCGTAGCTGGGAGGGAGGGCGCTATAAATGGCGTGCCCTGTTGGCTCCACCACGTGCCTTGACTGCATTTCCATGTGTCCCAGTTAACAACGTGACACCCCATCCGGGGGAATTACTACATTAATATTAAAGTATCAAAAATATTAATATAATTTATAATTGCATATATTTTTTAATTGTGCCTCTCATGGGGCAGATATTCATGTAACATAACACATGAAAATAATAATAAAAAACAATAAAGCAATAATAAGAACTTATATATATATATAATTTTAATATATTAAAAGATATATATAGCTTTGAATTTTTTATTGGTCTTAGCTTCAATTAATCAATTGGGAATGGTTAATGATTTTGTAATATATTATAAAATACATTAATTTTATAAAATATATTATTTT
>JZKD02S1708508.1:68275-80489 GCA_000966675.3 Picea glauca
CAGAGATACAGTAATACATGATTTCTATTAATGAAAGAAATGTACAGAGACTGTAAAAATACAGAGTGAAAGACTCACTAGAATGGTGGCAACTTATCTCTGAGAAGAGATGTGAAAACTACTCACATTCGCATGAAGATGGATACAATGAGGATATTAAGGCCTTTTTACAATAAACAGGAATGCCAAAAACCCTAGACATCCAAAAACCTAACCCTAGGATATGAAGCACCAAAAGTCATGTGGGCCCTGTTTGGGTAAGTGAGTACATCAACTTCCCAGGGTCGTAAATTTTGCATACGATCTCTGTTTTAGGCGTGTGATAGCTCGTTGGAAAGGTATTGTCGAGGATATTAATTTTTGGGGTTAAATCATTCCTTTGTATATAAATTATAATCTATATATAAAAAAACCTTCATTTGGACCCTCAAAATGGCCCCGGAAGTTAAAGACTGCTAAAAATAGTAAATTGCCAAAACTGCGAGAAAATTGTTTTGAGCCAGATAGAAAAGGTGGGTGGCCACCGATATCCACCTGGATTAGTGAGTTAATGAAAAATAAGTAAGCCTTTTTGGATTATTAGGAAACCACATGGTCACTCAAGATCAAAGAATTTTTTTTTAAGGAGAGTGACAATAATTCTAATTTTTTTCACAAGTATGCTAACTATCAAAAAATAATAATTTTGTATGGGAAACAAGTGATGAAAATGGGTGTTTGGTTTCGAATTTTTAAAAAACAGATGAAGTAGGCAAGAACAATTTTTGAATGTCATCGATATGTTTCTAATCTCCATTACGAAGGATATAAACGTCTCTTTGCAAAAAGATATTTCAAAAAAGGAAATTCTTTGAAAGTTGTCTTCTTTTCAAAAAAGTAAGAGTCATAGTCCAACAGGAATATGTGTCGAGTTCTAATTATGTTTTTGTGATTTGTTAAAATTAGGTATCTTAAAAGTTTCCCAAGAATCATAAAGATCCAATAAATTGTGGGTCCCTTTTAATTTGACTTTTTTATCCTTATTCCCAAAGAAAAAATCCTAATATTATTTTGAGGAATCTATACCAATTTCTTGCTCCAATTTTATTTATAATCTTATAGCCAAGATCAAAGTCAATTGGATTATGGGATGTATTGAATTTTCCTCCTTTTTTGTGCTTATTACTAGTGCTTGGTTAATGTTGATTAAGTCTCTAACAACTTAAAATAAATCAATGAAATACCTACATATAAAGATGAAACAATGGCAAAAGTAATAGCATATACAATATGTTCAACGAAGAAAAGAGGAACAATACTTCATGTTGTAAAATAGTTAACTTTATTTTAGTTGTTAGAGTGTAACATTTGTGATTGATCATTTAAAGTCACACAAAATGTTGAAATTTTAATATTAAATTTGGATTTTGTTTTTCAAAGGGAATTAACAAATTAACAAATTTTAATTAATTTTAATAGAATTCAATAAAAAACATCAAATTATTAAAAAACTTATTGTAGAAAGGTAGTAAAATATTTTTTATATGAACCTCTTATAGATAAAGTAAAGAATAAATATTTCAATCTCCAATATAAATAAAATATCTAGATGTCCACCTTCATTAAAATATTTTGATATGAGCTCTCTCTCTCTCTCTCTCTCTCTCTCTCTCTCTCTCTCTCTCTCTATATATATATATATATATATATATATATATATATATATATATATATATATATACAAGATAATTCAAGGTAACACATTTTTTATTCTCAAGATTAATAAGTGTTTTTCACATCCGAGTATGTATGGATGAGATGTAAATCATAGAAATTCCATGTTAAATCAGATTTATAAACAATATACAAATCTGAAAAAAACCAATCTAAATAAATATAAGAAAAATGTAAAACTAAACATAAAATTGAAGGATTTTTTTATAAAGAAAATGTACAACTTAAGATCAAATTCGAAATTTCTTTTATTTTTTTTGTTTATTTTTAAAAGAGTTTCGGAAAACATCCTCAAAATTAACATCTTTAAGATATATTTGATTNACACACACACACACACACACACACACACACACAAGGTAATTCAATGTAAAACATTTTTTATTCTAAATATTACTAAGTGTATTTCACATCGGAGTATGTATGGATAAGATGTAAATCATAGAAATTCCATGTTAAATCAGATTTGTAAAGAATATACAAATCTAAAAAAAACAAATGTAAATAAATATAAGGAAAATGTAAAACTAAAAAAAAAATTGAAGGATTTTTTTATAAAGAAAATGTAAAACTTAAGATCAAATTAACATCTTTAAGATATATTTGATTAAAAATTTTATAAATTTTCTTTTAGCGTCATCCTTTGTATTGACGTTGTAATGATTTTAAAATAAACAAAACATTAAGAAATATTTATATTTTATGAGTGTTTTCAAATTAAACATGGTCACATATATGTATACTAGCACAGCTACAAAGTGGTTGGTGAAAGTTGAAAGGCGATGCCAAAGGTTCCTCCTAGACAGCTGAAACGCATGGATACCGGAAACACACATAGAGCTGAGGAAATCTAAAAGTTAATTTCAAATGTGGTAATTCCAAAGGTTAATCAGTTAAACGTGGCAATCATATGGTGGTACAGTAATTTCTTAATATGATTAGGTAAATGTTAAAAAGTAAACAGGTTAACTGATGTAGTAAACAATACAAGGAAGTTATGAAGAGTAAATCACATTCATTGATTTGGGAGGACGAGTAAGAATATGCCAACATCTTCAATTGTTAGCCATCAGATTAGAATTTTAGATTAAAAGGTGATTAATTGTGCCCATCTCCAATAGGTATACGCCTTTCGATGTAATTATTGTTACAATGGTTTTTTTAATCTCAAATAAGAAAAATTATTTATAGTTGTAAGAACTATTTTAAAATGTGACATAGATTAGTAATAATTATTTCAAAAATATAAATAAAACATCATATGTTTCTTCTATGTTGTTTTTATTTCAAAGAAAAAAAATGATTTAAAATTATAAAAACTATTTTAAAATATGAAAGAGAATCATAACCATTATTTCGAATAATAAATAAAACATTACCTTCTTATTTAATATTGAAATTTAAGGTTTAATTTGAATTCTAGCTTTTCAATTCATCAAAATTAAGTTAAATTAAGAGTACTTATTTTATTAACTAAAGGAAACCAAATCTATTTATTTAGAATTTCACTTTATAGTAAAAACAAAACTTGTGGAGACGATGGAAGAAAGGCAAGTGATGGAGCGATTGAGGAAACCCTAGTGATCTCGCAGCGGTTCCCTGAATTCTATAACTCGTCTGTTGCTGCACATGTTACACAATTTGGACTGGTACGACTAGATGACCTGTGGCTGAGGGGTTAGGATGAGCCCAGAAGTGGGGGGGGAACCCCCTTTTACAGTAACGTAACTTCCAATGATAGAGCGGGAACAAGAGCTAAGAGACCCATCATTATCTGTTGTTGCACATGAGATAACAACTCTTGACCACAGAGCAGGGACTTAGAAAAGCAATGGATGTGGAGCCAAACACGTCTCATCCAAAGGAATCTCAAGGATGGGAACCAGGAAAGTGCATTCTCGAATTAGAAAAACCTCCCAGATATCTCATAAGCTAAACATGGGCAGGAAAACACACCCAGATCATGAGAGAGCATGCCCTAATAGGAAAGTTCTTAGGACTCTGGCACTCTGAGCGAGATTTGTTATGATGGATCAAATCTTGGTGGAACCCTAAAGGAGACTACGAGGTTTGGCTTAGTTCTAAAGGGTTTTTCACGATTATCCTCTACATCCTAGAAGATAAGGACAAAATACTTGACAATGGGTCGTTCTTATAGAACTCGACAAGTTTATTACTATGATTCTGGACAGACCGCTTCAGCCCAGAAAAGGAGGATTTCACCATGGCCCTAGTCTAGATACGACTCTATTCCTTGCCACAGGAGTTTTGGCTAGAATAAATACTTATAATTATAGGAAACACATTGGGGCGATACGTCAAATATTCGGAAGCCACCAAACAAAGAAAATACACCTCTTATTCCAGGATTTGTGTTTACATGGACATCTCAAAAGCATTACCAGGCTCAGTAATTGATCCAGGTGGATATTGGTGGCCACCCACCTTTTCCAAATGGTTCAAAACAGTTTTCTGGCCATTTTGACAATTTACTATTTTTAGCAGGTTTTAACTTCCGGGGCCATTTTGTGGGTCAAAATGAACTTTTTTAGAGATAAAGGTTCTCAGTGATATCCAAAGGCATTATTTAGAACCCAAAATGAATCTCCTCGACAATACCTTTCCAACGAGCTATCACATGCCTAAAACGAAGATCGTATGCAAACGTTACGACCCCGGGAAGTTAATGTACTCACTTACCCAAACGGGGCCCACATGAATTTTGGCACTTCATCTCCTAGGGTTAGGTTTTTGGATGTATAGGACTTTTGGCATTCTCATTTATTGTAAAAGTGACTTCAAAGCCTCATTGTACTCATCTTCTTGCGAATGCAAGTAGCCATCACATCTCTTCTCAGAGATAAGCTGCCACCATTCTAGCGAGTCTTTCACTCTGTATTTTTACAGTCTCTGTACATTTCTTTGATTAATATAAATCATGTATTACTGTATATCTATGTTTATAGTTTCATCTCTGATACATTTATGTTATATTATTGAATATCTGCAATATTTTTGTGCATTTCTTTATTATATCTCCGCTCTCATTTCGTGCCGAAAATAATCCAGATAAGTAACTCTGGAATATCAGGATGAATACTAGAAACAAAAAATATACTATAAGAACATCCCCTCTCATTGTAGAAAATGTCACGATCACGACCACCTCTTTCATGATTTTCCCTAAATGTCGAGGCCCCCAAAGTTGGAGAGAACAAAAATAAAGATGACTTCACCACAGTCACAATTCGGAAAAGAAACCCACCATGGAAGAAGAATCTAGACAATGCTCTGAAAATAACCACCAAAAACTCCTATGACATTCTAAATCAGTTGTCGGAAGAAGAATACGTCCAAGATCCACATAAAAAGAAAATACAAGACAAAGGAAAAGGTCAAGCCTCGCACCAATATTCCCAAGACAAAGAATATCATCAAGGAGACAAGTCGGAGGAAAATGGGGATACCCTTATGCAGTTAAAGGAGCAAGACTTAGTAGACATAGACCTTGAAAAACAAGAGGAGGCACTCAATCAGAAATATCTGCATGCAATCCCTGTAGAACAACTCAAAAAGGTTCATAAGGTGTTCATAGATTCCACAACAGGATCTACTGCATGGCTAGGCATAACCACAAACCCAACCACATACTTAAAGCATGCCCCACGAGAAAACAAAATATGAGACAACAAATCTACCCACCAACCCATCAAAGAAGTAGGGAACTTCATGCTCAACTCATGCCAGGTTGAAAGGGTCTCAGAGGGATACCTCCACCCACCTCCCCAATCATGATGATGAATATCATAACCTGAGACATTAGAGAACTCAATGAAAGATCCAAACAGAGAACTCCTCGAGAATGCATACACATAGAAAATCCAAATGTTCTCATGTTGGAGGAGACCAAATGTGTTGGAGCACATTAAGATATTATCTCTCACCATTGTTGGAGAGGGTGTGGGTCCCTACACACAGACTTAACTAGAGCGACAAGGGGATTAGCGATCCTATGGAATCGTACAACTGTTACAATAGATCATCCCTTCTCCATTGTAGGTATGATCACGCCACACTTCAAAGTTATAGGATCTACCAAGGAAAGGGAAATAAAAAATGTTTATGAACCTCAAAACTGAAAAGTCAAAGAGAAATCCTTGAAGAGAATAAATTCTATCAAATCACTACTGAGCATGCCCAACTAGGTGCTAGGAGGCGACTTCAATATCATCTTGATGATGGACGAGAAACTCGAGGGAACTAAATGACTGGAGCAAGACAGTGGTAAGATCAGAACCATTATAGACCAGCTAAATCTTGTATATATAGAAACACAAAATGGAATTCTCACCTGGTCCAACCGCAAATCTGGACATCAATAGGTTTCTTGCCAACTAAACCGCTTCCTCATAACGAAAGCCCTACTGGTGGAGGATCCTACCATAGAGGCCAACATTTTTCCAAGAGTTGGCTCAGACCACTGAATCATCTGGATTTTTTTGGATGCAGGATCGATGCGAAAACTCAAACCCTTCAAATTTAAGAAATTTTTGCATTCCCACCCTGAATTTCATCGTTTCACAACTTCCTAGTGGAACCAAACAGAAATAGAACATGGTACATGCATGTACAAATTTCATAAGCAAATCAAAAACTTCAAGATACATCTGAATCTTTGGAGTAAAACCACCTTTTGGAACATCTTTCAACGGATGCATGGAATTGAGAATAGACTGGAAACTTTACAAAAGAACTTTATTTTAGGAATCATAATCACATAATTAATGAAGGAGGAAAATAAGCTTTAGGTGGACTTAGAAGAACAAAAAAAGCACGAGGAAATCCTATGGCGTCATAAATCCAGGGTTTAATGGATCAAAGAGGGCGAGAGGAATACCAAATTTTTCCATAGAGGAATGGTGCATCGTAGATACATAAATAGGATAACTCAGGTGGAAGATGATCAAGGTAACCCCATTAGAGAGCACAACAAAATTGTTGAGGAACTAACCAACTACTACAAAGACCTTCTAACAGAAACCAATGATGATAGAGCGTCAAAAATCGACAAAATAACTAGGAACATACCCTCCATGGTAACTTAGGAATGTAATGAAGCCTTAATGAGGACCATCACTTAAGAGGAAGTAGACCACGCAATCAAGCAAATGCCCCTAGGGAAGGCACCAGGTCTAGATGAATTTAGTATAGACTTCTTTCATTAATGTTGGGATATGATCAAGCAATAAGTTTGGCAAGTGGTGGAGGAATTTAGAACCTTAGGCCAAGTCCTCCCTCCCCTAAATGCCACCTTCCTACTCTCATTTCAAAAGAGGAGAGGGTCACTCACCCCAAACAATACAAATTGATTTCACTATGCAACATCATCTACAAAATCATCACCAAGCTCATAGCCACGCGTCTCAAACCAATTCTACCTTTTGTCATATCGAAAGAGAAAGCAAGCTATGTGGAAGGCATGAAAATCATGGACAGTGTCATCCTCGCACACGATGTTATCCACTTGCTAAAGACGACTAATATCCTAGGTATGCTCATCAAACTCAATCTATCTAAAGATTTTGACATAATCAGTTGGCAGTACATTCGCTCCTTATTAGAAGCCTTTCGTTCCAACAACCACTCGATGCATTGGATCATGAGGCCCACCTCTTCAGCCTTCTTCTCTATCCTGGTCAATGGAGTGCCCTCCCAAACCTTCTTTCCCACCAGAGGAATTCGTCATGGAGACCCCCTCTCTCCCTTCATCTTTGTTTTAATGGAGAAAGGCTTGGGACGCTACCTTAAAGTCTCTATCTTGGATGGATCCCTTAAAGGTCTTCCCCTACAAAACGTTCAACCCACCCCCTCGCATAGCAAGTTTTTTTATGAAACCCTCCTCTTAAATACTCTGAAAGCTCAAGAAGCCACCAAACTCAATTTCATTCTCATTGACTTTGTGGATGCATCAAGAATAGCCCTTAAACTTGATAAATCTAATCTCTACTTCTTCAATATGTCAGTCTCCATCCAAAATCACATTTCTCACCTCCTAGGTATACCTAAGGGATCCCTTTTGTCCAATTATCTTGGCATACCCCTCACAGGTGCACATGCGCACTCTATCTCCTGGGTAAGTCTACTTCTCTCCATTTCCAATAGACTCAACAACTGAACCTTCAAACCTCTTAATATTGCAGCTAGGATGGTACTCCTCAATTCTATCCTACAAGTCTTTCCACCCTAATTCCATCATTCAGGCCATCACGATCATGCAATGCAACTTCTTATGGCTTGGGAACCACCTTGATAAAAAGTGGCCATTAGTGGGCTGGGATAAGCTTTGTAATCCCAAAGTTATGGGTGGACTAGGGAAGCAAGACCTAAGAAAACTTAATCAAGTTATGGGAGATCAACTATGGTAGCGCAGGATTAAGAACCCTACAGAACTCTGGGCACAAATTTGGAAACATAAATATGCACCGACGACCCGAGCATAACAACTAATCATATTCAACAACCAGATTTAGGGATGCAATATTCGAAACATGGCCTGGATCAATAGACAGCTAGTCCAGAAATATGCTTTTTAGGAAATCAAGAATGGGGAAAGTGCATTGTTCTGGCAGGACTCATGGAAACAACAAATGCCTCTAGCCACTCTAGAAGAGCTAAATCCCCTGCGTCAATCACTGCAACCTGACATATTTAGATGGGTTAATGATCTTTGGAGAACGTCTAACAAGAATCTTCCATGGCGCAAATGGAAAACAGAACACCAGGCATTGCTCCTCCAAAGAGAAATGGACCTGCAATTCCTGTGAGCTTACGCAAACCAATGGAAAATATCCAACAGGGTAGGCCTGAACATTGTCATATGGGGGCACTCCACAACTAGAAATTTTTCAATCAAAGAAGCCTTTTCTTAAGCTAGAATAAACTCAAGTTGGTCTTAGTGGACATTAATAGTGGTGAGCATAGTCATCATATATACTTGAATTATTTATTGATAAATGAATGGGAACACAAATATGTACTTTTAAAAATTTTGGTACGTCCAATCTCTTCTGCAAAATAAAAAATATCACCCCACAAAAGTCTTGGTTTCAAATGGTTATTCTATCTCTTAAATTAAAAATATATTTACTTATGCGGGCCATTCTATCTCCAAAAACCTCCCCTCCTCTTCTCCTCCCCTAGTTCTCATCTGCCCCCTATATCTACACCCTCACACAATTATTTAGAAATTCTAAAGATAAGCTCGCTCTACCACATGGTTGGCAAAGGAGTCTACCAAATTCCCTACTTATGTGGAAAATGGTACATAGGCCAAAGTCGAAGATCCTACAAATCGCATATGAAAAAACATATATGTGACAGACTCCCACACTCGAGGACAACATTTCTAAGTCAAAAGTCTTTGAACACTCCTTCCACTCTAAGCATCTACAAAAAATCTTTCTTCTACACCCTACCATTCATTTAATCTCAATTGAGAATTTTTGGAAATTGAAAAACACCCAAATAATTTTAATTAGGATGATGGCTATAAACTTGGTCACTTGTGAAAACCAACTATTCATTGTTTAGTTTCACTATCTTTTTTCTCATTTTAATTTTCAACAATTTGAAATTTTTCCAAATAGAAAATTTAAAATCTTAAAAATTATTCAAAATACAAAAGCATTAAATCTTAAAAATTATTCAAAATGCAAAAACATCACTACTAGAAAAGGCCTTTAAGTTCCCCTTGCTTTCGTGGTCAAAGGTCAATGTCACCAACTTGGCTTCCGACACACTCGATTAACAACCAACCAACTCAATTAACGAGGATGTGTCCCGGAGGGATGGTGGGTTGTCCGTCAACGACTATCTCCACTGGAGTTCGAACCAATATCTTTTTAAGTTTTTTTGTTTTTCCCCCACCTGAAATGGCTCTATTTTGCAAATAATTTATTAGGTGCGGGTTCGAATAGCTCCCAAAGTAAGGGATCTAATAGCATTTTAACGTTTATTTTTTATGTTTTCCTCTCACTTTTCCAAATAGTGTGTCTATATGTCCTATTCGTAAACCATAAAAATACAATTATTGAAATTGGGCCCACATTACAAAATGGCTCAATTTGGCAATGTAATAATAGTGTGTGTATACACGTCCTATTCGTTAAACATAAATATATAATTTTTGAAGTGATTCATACGGTCTATAAAATGCGTCGAGAACGACTCACTCAGCACAATAGATCGTTATCCAAGCTCCTATGCACAATATATCATTATCCGAGATCCAACATTTCTTCGTTTGTGTCTGCCTGAGCACGAGGGAAAAAAGTTGAGGTTGTGAAGTGCACTTTGCTTTCAATTTATTGTTATTTACATAATTCATTTAATATTTTATCTTTATTTGAAGTTTTTATATAAATCTAAATGATGAAGGTTGATGGCTAATAGCTAGGGTGGTTGGAGAAGGGGATACGTGAACTTTATAAATAGGAATAAGATGAGAGTTGAGAGAGGACAAAGATTGTGTAAGATTAGATAATTCATGGAAGACATATTCTCTTGTGACATTATTAGTAGTGAATATATGGGGAATTTTGTTTTTGGAGTCATAGGCACATTGAAAGGTTTCTTGGAGATAAGAAACCAATTAGGATCCTAGTTGGATAGGAGGATAATTCAGTTGTTTTACTCGGGAAAATAAGGAACTATTGGAAGAATTTTCTATTTGACTACATCATAATTGATCACCTTCAAGACAACAAAAAGAACTTTCTTTTTAGTATGTATTTGTTATGCTTATGCTATTCCATTTAAAGAGTAAAATTTGGTTACATCAAATCTTTTAAACATGTGTGTATTGGTTAGAAATTATTATTACATACCATCCCACAAAGTGGTGCTACACTCTCATCTCTTTTTAAACTTTTTTTTTTGGCAAAATATGCCTCTTAACTTATTAATATAAGGTGGGTTTAACAATTATTATTCATATGACTTCCATATTTTTCATTGGTGTTGAGTGTGATGCATTCTTTCAATATATGTGTTACATGCTACAATTTGTTGCATGCTACAACCCTATTCACAATTCATATAGTTTTATGGAAGTCAAAAATAGGGATTTCTAGGATGTCCCCTTAAAATTTAGTGTTTTTCTTTCACTCTAGAACATTTTGATTTTTAACCTATGATTCTAGTTTTGACCTTCACACATCCAAACTCAACCTAATATTAACTTATTTGATATAGTCCCTTTTAGTTCCTCTTCTAATAATTTGTACCTATAACCTACCAGTGGGGATAATGTCACCTTATGCTCATCAAGTCCTCTATGATTTGGACGACACGCATTTAAAAAATGGTGATCTAATCCTCAACCACTTGGCTCATCAAATGACTAGATAAGTTATTTACCCACACACAGGTTATCCGCACCAATATTTTTGGCACCATTCAATTTGAGAAGGGACCCAACCCTAGTAATTCAATCTAGATTTAATGAGTAGAACCTCCTCATTGGTATTTGTAGGGAGAGTTTGTACACACACTCATCTCTGTGTGTGTGAATAGAAAGTACCTATTATACTTGAAATCACTCGAAAAAATGGAAGTATCTCTCATAAAAATGTGAAGAAAGAGTGAAATTTCAAAATCACCTTTGCAATTGCAAGGTGTTGTTTCACGCTTGTGTTGTTGGTTGAAAATTCTTAGCTCATTCCCTCTATTGAGTAATGTCTTCTAGTTACTATGTCAATATAGTGAAGAGAAAGAAGCACCAAGAATCCCAAGTAAATTATACCCCTCATTTTGAATTTGGTAAGTTCATGTAGGACCTGAACACTACCAAAGTCTTAGTAGTGTTCTATACCCATAGTTTAGGGATGATATATGATCAAGTCATAGATAATTTTGAATTTATAAATTTAATCAATGCGAATGTAATTTTTAATAATTCTTTTGAATTATAATTGGCATACGAAATGGTAAAGGGATATATGAAGAGACAAGAAGGAATGTGAGGAGACATTTTTGTAACTTGTTGGACTCATCATCTATATGTCTATATATGTGTGTGTATTCATGAAATTGAAAATAACTTCTTTTTGGAAATATGAATTTGAGAGGAAGATTGTGTATCCCAAGTTCTAAGGTTTTAAGCTTTTATTGGCCGAACAAACAAAAATATTTGTGGTGAAGAAATGTGTGCTCAATTTGTTTCTTTCCATAATACTTGATATATGAGAAGTTTCTTATGAATGTACATTCTTAAGATTATATTTTCTGTTATGTTTTTCTTATGCCATGGTCAGTTAGAGGATGTATATTTTTTCAATATTTTGGTTTCTCTAACATTGTAAAATACATATAATGTGTTTTGTTATATATGAGTAGTTTAATTATTCCAATTTTTTAAACTACATTTCATTCACAATATTTTAATCATGTAAATTTGGTTGTGCATTCAAGCACCCTAACTAACCCTATTCCAAAAAACATA
>JZKD02S1708508.1:96984-119097 GCA_000966675.3 Picea glauca
TACCCCTCAATGCGACGTGCCCTTCAGGACGCATCAGGTGCTCCAAGGGTGCCACTCGCCTCATTTCTTGCCTTTGCGTGACATGCCCTTCAGGATGCACCACGTGCTCCAAGGGTGCCACTCGCTTCTTGTCTTTATTTTGTGCGACGTTCCCTTCAGGATGCACCACGTGCTCCAAGGGTGTCACTCGCCAACTAGACTGATTGGTAGACATATATAACCCCTGGAGTCCACACTCCGCCAGGTGAACTTGTGGGAGACTAAGGGATCTAAGGAATAAGGCCCCCGCTATATTGCGCGCCCCTTAGAATCATCATGAGATACTGTCACAGTATTACCTCACGGCATCGTGGATCCTCTCGAACTAGGTAATCGTTAACCTACATTTTGAGCCACGGTGGGAGTGCTAGTAGGCCGTGGAAGGGTTGTTATCCACCCCTCTCCCTCAACCTCTCTGGAAATAGTGTGTGGCACCTTTACTCCATATGTGAGTCTGTTCGGCAAGCTATCGTCAACCTGCATCATCAACAATCATGTCAGAAATGTCAACATCAAATCATCAAATCAATGAAATATCACAGTAAATAAATTAACCCAAATAGCACACTCCCTGACTCAATCCGGAGTCCAAGGGGGTTCTACTGATCCCTCTGCATCCTCGAGGTCCAAAACCCTACACACTCAATAAAAGTGAGTCAATAGCACCTATCTACATCAAATAGAAAAACATCATGTCGTCTATCAATTCAATCATAATCAAGTATAAATGATTTAACATCATAAAAGTGTAGATCACTTGCGAGCAAGTGTCCTCAAAGAATAAGTTTTCTCAGTGCGCCAGAGCGGGATGTTATATACACTCCCTCTTGCTCTAAACTTCATCCCGAAGTTTCTTAGTATAAATGCCGCAATAAAAGCACCACAGTATCATAAGTACCATAGTATCATAAGTCTATATATCAGACAAAAAAGGAAACTTCTGGCACATATCATATGCATCCTCCTAGGTCACTGAGTGTGGACTATAACTGTCCCACTGGACCTTGACCTCATCTACCGTTCGACGTCGTAACTGTCGAACGCGATGATCTAAGATGCGGACTGGCTTAGCCGTGAGTGCTCCCTCGTCCGATACCTGCAAGGAACTTGTGTCAATCACGTGTGTAGGATCACTAATATAATGTCTCAAAACAGATACATGAAAAACATCGTGCATACGCCTCAAAGAATCAGGCAAGGCTAGTCGATAGGCCACGGGCCCCTTTCTCTCCACAATCTCGAAAGGTCCCATGAATTTAGGAGAGAGTTTAGCTCCCTTTCCAAACTTGATCAAGCTCTTATGCGGTTTAACCCGCAAGAAGACTCGATCGCCGACCTCGGAACTATGGTCGACTCGGTGCGCATTGGCATAACTCTTCTGTCGATCCTGCGCTTCTTTAATCCTTTGTATTATGGTTTGCATTTTCTCTTCCATTTCTTGGATCGCTTCTAGTCCCAACAGGACCCTATCCTCCAGCCGATCCCAACTCAAGGGCGTCCGACATGGTCGCCCATAAAGGAACTCAAAAGGTGCCATATTAATGGTGCTCTGGTAGTTGTTGTTGTAAGAGAACTCTACTAGAGGTAAGAACTCCTCCCAATGCTTTTGTTGGTCCATCAGGTACATGCGCAACACGTCTTCCAAGGTTTAGTTCGGTCGGTCGGTCTTCCTGTCAGTCTCTGGGTGATATGCAGTACTAAAATTAAGTTGGGTTCCCAAGGCCTCTTGGAAACTCATCCAAAATCATCCAGTAAACACCGACCCTCGATCGGATATAATATTTTTAGGCACACCATGCAGCCTCACAATCTCACTGATGAAAACTCTCGCTATATCAGGTGCCTGATATATTGTACACACAAGAATAAAGTGAGCACTCTTTGTGAGAGTGTCTACTACTGCAAAAATTGAGTCATGTCTCCTTGTTGTCCGTGGTAATCCAACAATAGAATCCATCGAAATAACTTCCCATTTCGATTCTGGAATGGCATGTGGTTGAAGTAATCCTATCGGGTGTCTATGTTCAGCCTTTACCTACTGACTCTCTAGACATCTAGCCACAAAGTTGACTATGTCGGCCTTCATTCCCTTCTAGAAGAATAAGGGTTTAAGGTCTACCCTCATCTTCGTAGCTCCTAGGTGAGCCATGTAAACTACTCTATGAGCCTCGTTCAGGATCAACATCCTCAACTCGTTGTTAGGCGGTACGTAAATACGACCTCTAAACCTCAATAACCCATCACTATCAAAAGAAAATCCCTCATATCGTGGTAGAATCATTGTGTTTTGTCCGATAAAATCCTCGACTTCTTTGTACCAGTCATTGTCACGCTGTAAAGTGAGAATCTTCTCACGTAGATTTGTTTGAAGAGGCAACACCGAAAAGATGCGTGGCCTTCAACTCAAAGCATCCGCCACTCGGTTCACTGTTCCCTTTATGTAAGTAATCTCGAAGTCGTACTCGCTAAGCAATTCTGACCAACGCCTTTGTCGCGCGTTCAGGTCACTTTGCGTGAAAATGTGTTGCAGCCCATAATGATCAGTCTTTAATTCAAATTTTCATCCAACAAGGTAGTGTCTCCAAACCTTCAAGGCATAAACGATGGCTAATAACTACAACTCATGCATTGCGTACTTCTCCTCATGTCTTCTGAGCTTCCTCGAAATGTAAGCAATCACTCATATGTCTTGCATCAAGACTCCACCTAATCCTTCCTTGGATGCATCAGTGCATACCAAGAAGTCCACATCCATGTCAGGGACCTTTAGTATCGGCGTGATTTTCAACAACTCCTTAAGCCTCCGAAATGCTTCCGCGCATTTCTTTGTCCAGACAAACTTCTTGTTTTTCTTTTGCAATTCCATGATCAGATTTGCTATCTTGGAAAAACCCTCAACAAACCATCGATAGTATCCTGCTAAACCCATAAAACTACGCACTTCTGTGACATTCGTCGGCGTAGACCATTCCATAATAGCCTCAACCTTTGTTGGATCCACGATGATACCTTTGCCAGAGATGACATGCCCTAAGTAGTGAATCCTTGATTGATAAAAAGAGAATTTGGACAAATTCCCTTACAATTTGTGCTCTCGAAGGCACTGCAGCACCAAGCGCAAGTGCTCATCATGATCCTCTGGTGTCCGAGAGTAGATCAAGATATCATCAATGAATACTTGGATGAACTTTTCCAAGTACTCGCGGAACACCTCGTTCATCAAACTCATGAATACCCCTGGGGCGTTTGTTAGTTCAAAAGGTAAAACAGTAAATTTGTAATGTCCAAATCTCGTCTTAAAAGCGGTCTTAGGGACGTCATATTCCTTGATCCGTAACTGGTGATACCCCGATCGCAAATCAATCTTGGAGAACACTGTCACACCCTTCATTTGATCGAATAGATCATCAATTCTTGGTAAGGGATATTGATTCTTGATCGTAGCCTTGTTCAGTTGACGGTAGTCAATGCAAAGCCTCCATGACCCGTCCTTCTTTCGTATGAAAATAACTGGTGCACCCCACGGTGACACACTAGGACGTATCAGTCCTAGGTCCAACAACTCCTTCAATTGCATTTTCAACTCTTGCAACTCCAGGGTCGACATCCGATAAGGTGTTCTTGCTATCGGTTTGGTCCTCGGTTTCAGGTCTATGGTAAACTCCAGTTCCCTTTCCGGCGGCATCCCAGGCAACTCCTCTAGAAATACGTCCGCAAAATCCTTCACCACCGGAAGGTGTTTGAGACCTTCTTCTACTCCCTTCTCATTTAGCGCGAGTATCGCATATCATTTGCACCCCTTGCGCATACTCTTCCATAACTGTAAGGAAGAGACGAACCGCAGGGAAACTCCTTGGTTCCGTCCTACAATCACACGTCTCTGTCCTTTGTCATCAACCAAGCTCAACCATTTCGTCTTACAGTTGAGTATCGCCTCATGCGTTTCCAACCAATCCGTACCGATCATGACATCATAAGATCCTAAGATCGTGACGTACAAGTTGACCCTCGTGACAAACTCTCCCAGGTTAAGGGCACAGCCCGTAACCTTTCCTCCAACCTTTTGTTTTGCTCCCGAAGCCATCTCCACGAAGCTAAACTCATCATGTTCGACTGACTTTACCTTAATCCTTTTTAGCGCTGCACCAGAAATGAAACTCTCAGTAGCACCTCGGTCTATCAAAATACTAAGGGTCTGGTCAGCGACAGTACCTGTCATCTTGAGCACATTCGACTGGTGCTCTGCTTGGCGGTTATTCACCGCTGGATGAATTCGATGGGCCTTGCCCATATCTCCCACTGTAGTGGGTCCGGCTGATCCGGACGCCCTGGTCCTCTCCATAGGATAGTCGCGCTTGTAGTGTGGCTCCCCACACGTCCAACACCCCTTCTTCAGCCCAGTAGTCCTGGTACCCGAAGTAGAAGATGACTGCCCATCGACCTGAAACCCTGGTCTGTTCTGTTGAACAAGCCTAAACTGTTTCTTCTGCGGGCGACGCTGCAGCTGGTGCTGTTGTCCTCGATAAGGTGTCCACTGCTGAGGCGGTGGTCGTCGAGGTGTAGTGAACGTGGATCCCCTCTGGAAGTCGCAATATCCTGGCATATGTCTCGCTAGTGTCTGGTGCTACGACGTTCCAAATGAACCCTGCCCTACTGGTCTCACTGGAGTCCTGGTCTGACCCCCACTGATAAGATCCTCCTCTGCTATGAGGGCCTTTTGGACAGTGTCGTGCAAGGTTTGAGGCATCAAGATCCTAACCCTTGCACGAAGGCTATCGTTAAGGCCAAACATGAACCTGTTGACTTTGAGCTTCTCAGTGTTAAGGTGCAGAGCATACCAGAGCCGCTCCATAAAAAGTGCCTTGTACTCGGGCACCGTACAACCTGCCTGTCGTAAAGTGTTGAACTCATTGAGCTGACGCTCAATGAATTCCTATGAAAGGTACCTCTCTCGAAACCGTTCCTTGAACAGTTCCCATGACACGTCTTCCATGGCCATGTTCAGCTGTGGCAGGAGCGTCTTCCACAATAGAAGAGCACTCCCCTTCAGTTGAAAGACTGCCATGCGCACCTTCATGTTGGAGGTATAATCACGAAGTGCGAAGCACATCGCCATATTCTCCAACCATGCCTCGGCGGCTGCGCCGTCCGGGGCACCAAAGAACTTGGGAAATTTTACCTTCTCGAGTTCACGGTGAATGCTACCTGTAACGGTCGGTCCACGTGGTGGAACCTCAGGGGGTGTCGGTGCCCTGGCCTCGTATCGGTCCAATCTGCTGATCAGTGCCTTGGACATGCGCTGAAAATATCTCATCATCTCAACAACATCGCCAACTGCTATCTTCTCCTTTCCGAGAACTTTCTCCCCTACCTAGGGGTTAAACCCCTCAGGAGTGGATGCTACTGGAGGCGTCACGCCTCCTCCCCTAGAACCCCATCGTCTGCCTCCACGGTCTCCTCTAACCATGATTACCTGCATGCACAGAATCAACTTGATCAGCAACTGTATAATCAATCTAATCATGTCAACGAAAGTCATAGCGAATCCCAAGTCGCGGGTCGAACCAACTGTGATACCATATGTAACGACCTTCCTCGTTACGACAACAACTCTGATAACAGGTGCAATTTTTTTTTTTGTTTAAAGTGTGTGCGCGTGTGTAGAAGTAACAGACAGACTTGAATCTACGTCACCACTCGACAACCAACAAGAAGAAACCACGATGTTCATCACAAGAAGACTGAAGGCACACAACGAGTAACTGCAAGCAATAATGACCATAGACACAAGGCGCACAATGCAAACATTTAACGACATACTGGGTTATGCACAGTACGAACACATATGGAAGGATATATAGTAGTAGATCTTACTATTTCTGCATAGGAAATCAGGGCGTTTAATCTTAGTTCGCTGCTCCGGAGAGAGAGAAGGTCAGATAGGCTCTTGGCCGACTACTCAGGAAGAAACTAGTAATCTCCGTCAGGTGTGTCGCAAGAGTGGAAACCCTTCCTTTAAAGGGCTTGAGACTCTTGATATGGCACATGATTCTTTACACAAATAATCACACACAGTCTTATATATTAGGCTACAATGAGGTGTCTACATCCCACCCGACAAAACTGACCAAGCAATAAGATGATTATGACCTCATACAACGTAAATTATATGAACAACAAAACGTCCTCCAGGAAGGTGCAAGTAAGAAGGACTCCGACATTGACCCTCCATGATTAAGACTCACTAACAAAATTACAGACCAAATGCTCCAATTAAAATTTATTAATCTACGAGTTATCCAACCTTAAATAATGTAATTCGGTTATTCACAACCCCATTTACTGAATCATACTAGCTTATTGAACATAGTTCAAGACCTGGCATGGTACTTTTATTAATGATAATTAAACTCAACTCGTTACCCCACCCATAACCACATTATGTTTACAGTAACTTAAATAGAATGACGACCACCTAGCAAGTTCCCATTTTCTATAACCATTAGTTAACATTTCCATAAGACCATTAATGTAGAATTTAACCTTACCATAACCTTAGCATTAAATTTAATCAGTACGTTACCCAAATCACCATGAACATCATTACTATCAATACCACCTTCCTTACATAATTGGTTTATTTACACCCAAAATGTCAATATTCATCTATCACACACAAATAAGATAACAATGGTCTTATATATCATGGTTTCATTGCAAATTAAATAATGAGGACTTCCCCCTTTTAGTTACTAATATTCACGGATCTCCCAAACTTGAACATAAATACCATGAAATTGCCTTTCTATTAGAACAACATTAAACATAACTCATGATTACTTTCCATTATGCCACATAAAAAAAAATCATAAAGAAATCATTAATGCAAATCATTTTCTTTCCCTAAAATGATTACTTTCCATTATAACCTAAATATCATTTTCTTTAATGCAAAGAATTTACTTTCCATAAATTCTTACGTTCCATTTAATGCTTTTATATGAGTTCTAGCACTAACTTTACCCTCTTCAATATAGGAAACAAAATTTACCCTTACTATTTCAGAAATAATAATTACCATTACTTTCCATTATAACCTAAATATCATTTTCTTTAATGCAAAGAATTTACTTTCCATAAATCATTACATTCCATTTAATGCTTTTATATGAGGTCTAGCACTAACTTTACCCTCTTCAATATACAAAACAAAATTTACCCTTACTATTTCAGAAATAATAATTACCTTGATTGTACCCTTCCATTGACAAGGGAAATTACTGTTGCAACGCATTTAAGATAGGATAAAAATAATCAAATTTAAAATAGTATAAAAAAATCAAATTTATGATAGGATAACGCATTTAATAATCATGGACCAATCAATATTACGTATTAAATTTAAGATAGGATAAAAAAAATTGAAAAACATTTTTAATAACACATTTATAATAACCTAATTTTTTTTCCAACAATTTCTTAATAACTTAGGATCTATATCATATTTACAGTCAATATGTAAGTCGCCCACGCAGAGATAAATGAAGTTACATAGGTTGAGTTTGACAACAATTTGCAAAATGTTCCTGACAATGGAAAATCGCCCCCACAGAAATAAATACACCCACACAGAGGTAAATACACCCACGGAAAAGCAAAACGTCTATATCAAATTGCAAAAACATTCCTGGCAATGTAAAATCGCCCCCAAAGAAATAACTACGCCCATACAGAGGTAAATACACCCACGACAAAGCAAAATGTCCATAGAAAATGGAAAAAACATTCCTGGCAATGTGAAATCGCCCCCACAGAAATAAATACGCCTATACAGAGGTAAATACACCCATGGAAAAGTAAAAACGCCCAGGAAACTGAAAAAATGCCCCAGCAATAAAAGGAACGCCCAGGGAAAGTAAAAACGCCCTGGCAAATAAAAAAAAGGGTTTCTACCTTCACTAAAGCCGAAAATCACCGCATAAGTAAAGGTTCTATTAGTTATGCAATTTAAATTCAGAAGTAAGGTAATCCAGCCAACATATCGAGAACAAGCTAGGTTATCCCTATATAGATGAGAAGCGACCAATGTAAAAAAAGAAGAAGAAGGATAAAATAACAATGAAGATCAAGGTGAACGTCGCTACATGGGCCAAGGAGGGTTTCTATCGGTCTAACATCGAATCCATTTACATAATAACCATTCTACCCTACAAAATAGAGGAGCGTACCTTGCCTTATCGCCCGCTTGATGATGTCTGTGCGCTCTGTGTTGCTCCTGCTCCGTGCCGCTCCGTCTTGCCGACCGTAGAAACTACACCAATACCTCCCAGCCAAACGCTAGGGGTAATATTCTTCCCCCTCAGCCCCCCGAGCCGCAAAGGGGCCACACATAGTCCAGATAGTATACCTAGCTTCCCACCTCGCCTCCAAGGCTGAGCTACCACTCTAATACAGCTGAGAAAATCCCCAACTCCTCACAAGCAATCAGTCCCGTTTTCAATTTCGACGGCATCACAATACTTAATAGATCCTCTCCTTCCTTCCCCCCATCCCCCTTTCTTTTTCTCTTGTTTTTGACCTAAATCACATTTATTTTAAGTTTTAATGAAAAACCCTCTAAAATTCTATGCCTTACAAGTGTCACTCATCCCCCACATTTCTCCCAAAATTATTTTCCACCCTTTTTTTTCATTTAAAAAAAAAAACTCAAAAAGGTAAATGCGCTAAGCATATTTTCATTTTATTTTTAAATTCATATATATATATATATTATTATTTTTTTTCTTTTTTCTTTAATACTCCCATAAGTTAACTAATTAAATCCTTCTTTTCAAATTTACAACCACGGATTTGAGTTAATTTCTTAGTCTCTTTATTTTACCCTACACACTTTATGAAGACTCAAATCATAGCTTAAGTGGGTCTTTTTTTTTGTTTAATTTTATTATTAGCACATGTATTGTTAGTGCTAACTAGTAGGAAATGAAATTTTAATGTTATTTGAATGGCAAAGCTATTGTGAGCTAGAATATAATGGCATTGTTATTAGGAGATGGTTAAGTTTTGATTATTATGTTAGGGCAAAGTAGTACCTTCACTAATAAAGATAAATTATCATGATTATTATTGGTGAATGAGGAATGGCCTTATGTATGCAATTTAGGAAGGGATTACTTTATGAATTCAATTAAAGAAGGAATTGCTTTATGTATTTAATTAAGGAAGGAAACTCCTTGTATTAGGTGGAGGTTGAAAATCATAGGGGTATTGAATATTTAAAGTATAGTCTTGAATTATGTTTTTTTTTTTTTTTTTTTAAGGTTACACTAAAAGTTTTACCCTAGAAGGGTTTTGACTTAGGACTCAAATTCTGAACTGGCGACACTTGGTTAGGGGAATTGTTTAAGGATTTATTAAGGTGTTAATGTCTCAGGGCTATTTAGGTTTGTTTCCTTCATCCCCCTCAATGCGACGTGCCCTTCAGGATGCATCAGGTGCTCCAAGGGTGCCACTCGCCTCATTCATTTCCTTTGTGCGACGTGCCCTTCAGGATGCACCACATTCTCCAAGGGTGCCACTCGCTTCTTTTGTTTCTTTTGTGCGACGTGCACTTCAAGATGCACCACGTGCTCCAAGGGTGCCACTCGCCAACTGGACTGATTGGTAGACATCTATAACCCCTGGAGTCAACACTCCGCCAGGTAAACTTGTGGGAGACTAAGGTCTCTAAGGAATAAGGCCCCCACCTTATTGCACACCCCTTAGAATCATCGTGAGAGACTGTCGCAGTCTACCCTCATGGCATCGTGGATCCTCTCGAACTAGGTAATCATTAACCTACAGTTCGAGCCACGACGAGAGTGCTAGTAGGCCGTGGCACGGCTGTTGTCCACACCTCTCCCTCAACCTCTCTGGAAATCGTATGTGGCCCCTTTACTCCATATGAGTCTAGTTGGCAAGATATTGTCAGCCTGCATCATCAACAATCATGTCAGAGATGTCAACATCAAATCATCAAATCAATGAAATATCACAGTAAATAAATCAACCCAAATAGCACACTCCCTGACTCAATCCGGAGTCCAAGGGGGTTCTACCGATGCCTCTGCATCCTCAAGGTCGAAAACCCTGCACACTCAATAAAACTGAGTCAATAGCACATGTCTACATCAAATAAAAAAACATCATGTCATCTATCAATTCAATCATAATCAAGTATAAAGGATTTAAGATCATAAAAGTCCAGATCACTTGCGAGCAAGTGTCCTCAAAGAATAAGTTTTCTCAGTGCACCAAAGTGGGATGTTACACTTAACAATCTCAACTCAATGTTATGTTAAATTAACCACCATAACTAGTACTATATTTAATCAATTATGAAAATGACATAAGATAAAATTGAATTATGCAAGTACACAACATTTGGCCAACCCAAACACTTGGTATATATTTAGAATATGAAGTATATGCACCTACCAATATCTTATCAGTCTCCTCAAACCCTAGGAGTGGAAACCATAAGATAACATTATCCAATTGCTCACTCCATTATAGATCATGAACAATGTAACATAAACAACAAAAAGTCATTTTTGGAACCTAAATCTATTCCTCACACTTGTACAAGATCAACTCCCTCTATTTTATCAATAAAAAACACATTAGGTAGCACTATGGTTTTAAAATGCCAGAAAACCATAACTTGTTTTCTTACAATACCTACATGATAAAGTATTTCTTTCCTCTTGTAGGTATAAGTCCTAGTATCCCTAGTCTCCTTAGGACAAAACCTTGACCTTAGTATTCACTTGACATTCCTTTGAGAAGCTTAGTTGTTAATTTCTTAGTTGATTCAATCTATAATTTGACCAATTTCTAGGGAACCCACATTGTTCTATGTTTTCTATGCAGGACATAAATCATTTGATTTATGTGTAACACTTCATAAATGAAAAAAATACTAGTCAATGACTCATTAATGCACTCATGTTTGTTTAGCTTGTGTAGTGGGTATATGTAAATTTTGTTAAACCCATCAATTATTAATAACATTGAAACAGTCTCCCATGTTGTCCACTATACTTATTGATTTTGATCGATAGAATGAGAGAGTTCACATGGAAACTAGATATTAGAATGGGTATCATTTTCCACCCACAAATAAAGCTTTTGAGCTTACATTTCTTCACACACCATAAAAAGTAATTATATGCTACCAAATTTCCTCCAGGGATACTTGAAACCAATACTCTTTTCCCTTCACCATCTATGAGAGTTTATTGCACACTCCTGCCCAATTTTTGGGTTAGATCACATACGGAGAAAAAGTACCCTCCCAAACCCAATCTAATAAACATGTTGATTCCCTGCCATTCCCATGCCATTCCTTTCCATCCAATGTCATTTCCATGCCATTATAATTATTCTCCATGTTATTCCATGGCATGCCATTTCCATTCCATTTCTATTTCCATGCCATTGTCATGCCTTTCCATGCCATGCCATTGGCATGCCTTTCCATTTCCATGACATTTCCATTCCTTTCCATGCCATGCCATTATCGTTCCATTTCCAATCCATGCAATTTCATGCCATGCAATTTCCATGAAATTGCCATGCCTTTCCATCCCATTTCCATCCCTTTCCACGCCATGCCATTGCCATGCCTTTCCAATCCATGACATGGCATGACATTTCCATTTAAATGTCATTTTCATGTAGCTTCTCATGTCTTGTCATGTAGTTTCCCATTTTAACCTATATAGTAATAAATATAACATTCCATAAAATTATGCAAGGAAAAAGTCAAATCAACATGTGGATTACAACCAAACAAGAATAACAAAAAAAGAAACATTTCCATGTCATTGCCATGCTTCAAAATTAAACCCTTGGAATACACCTTGACACATTTTATTACATTTTTTTCATAGTTGTCATCCCTAGAGGACTTGATGTCTTGAAAATTGTATGGATTCCATGTGTCATCTTTCATTTCAGCAAGAATTTGTTATCTAAAAGCTATTTTAAGTTTGCATTTTCAACCACCTTTCAAATAATGATTACTTGTTTTAAGGGATGTTATAGTTGTCCTTGTATTTTCATTTTGTTGATAATAATTTCATATAACAAATTAGTTATTCAATTTAGTGCATTTGTGATTTTATTCTCCTTTCCTTTGATGTTTCGAACTTCGAAATCAAATTCGCATAGAAATAGTAACCACCTTTTCTATCCTGCATTGAGATCGTGTTAACTAAATAAATCTTTTACACCATTATTATATCTTAATGATGGGAATTTTCTTCCCATCAAATAATGCTGCCAAATTTTTAGTGCATGAATTACAACTGGTAATTCCAAATTATGAGTTGCGTACTTTCTTTCACGTTCCTTCAATTTGCAAGATTCATAATAAATTATTTCTCTGTCTTGTGAAAATACTCCACTTAATCCTTCTTTACTTGCATCTACAGAAATGGAAAAAATATTTATAAGGATCAAATACTTTAAGGATTGGTGTCATAGTTAGTAAATCTTTAAATTTATCAAAATTGTCATGGCATTTTTTAGACCAAATAAAATTCACTCCCTTTTTCTGCAGTGATGTAATAGGGTAGGAAATCTTGTGAAATCCTTTGAGAAAGATTTGGTAATAACCCGTAATCCCCATGAATGATTGTATCTCTACTACGTTCTTAGGTACAACCCATTCCATAATAGCTATAATTATTTCATGGTCTAGTGCAATACCATCCTCTGATATTACATGTCCCAGATATTCTATCTTTCTTTGAAAGAAGTCACATTAAATATATTGTTCATTAAACACACAAAAAAAATTGGTAAGTTAGTAAGTCCAAATGGGATTTCTACAAATTCATAATGTCCATAGTGTGTCCTAAACACTCTTTTATTTATGTCTTCATATTTTATTCTAATTTTATGATAACCTAAACTTAAATCCAATTTGGAGAATATTTTTGCTCCTTCTACATGATCAAATAAGTCATTAATCTCGCGCAGAGGGTACTTATTTTTAATAGTCATCTTATTCAATTGACCGTAATCAATACATAATCATAGTGTTCTATATTTATTTTTAACAAATAGTACTAGTTCTCCCCATGGAGAAACACTTGATTTTTTTGATGATATACTAATCTAGATCCATTTTAAGTTTGGAATTATCAAGTTTTTATTGGGATCAATTCTCTTAAGTTTTGCATTTCAAATTTGTTTTGAGCCTTTAGAGATTTGGTCTCTATTGATAATTAATAAATAAATACGAGATTAAAATTAATCTAAGATAGTTTCAGTTTTCAATGAGTATATAATTATGAATCAAATAAATGCTAAAACATTTTTTATAAAATTCACATTAATAAACATCCTAAAATGTTTTGCCAAAATATTGTAAAAAGTATATAGAATTAACAAAAAAACATTACTAAGGTAAATCATCAAGATAAGGTTGTATAATATGTTTGATAGCGTGAAAGGCATAATACATAGCTCCTTGAAAAGTTGCACCAACATTCTTGAGAAAAAAAGGGAGTTTATGGTACGCGAAGGTACCCCAAGGAAATATAAAGGTTGTTTTGTGTCGATTTACGGGTAAAATATTGATCTAATTATAGACAAAGAATTTGTCCATCAAAGAGAAGATTTCACTTCCGTCACATTCATCAACAATCTAGTTGATGAAAGGGATTGGATAGTTATCTTTAGGACAAGCCTTATTAATATCTCTATAATCAACACACACACGAATCATTCCTTGTTTCTTCATGACTAGAACAATATTGGACACACAATAAGGCAATGCTACATGGTATACAAAACCAACTTTAAGAAGTTTCTCAACTTCACGTCTGATTATTGCATCTTTTTATGGATGAACTAAGTGAAGTCATTGTCCAACTACATTAGCATTAGGGTATGTCTTAATTTCATGTACGTCGATATCTCAGTCAATGGCAAGCATCTCTTCGTAACTCCAGGAAAATACATCACAAAATTTCTGGAAAAGGGACTTGTAAGTTTGGCTCTCATCGGGATAACATGAGTCACCTTTGTGAACATTTTTCAAAATTCCAGGCTTAATCAAAATATCTAGATGGATAGTGGGTGAAATATTTCCCAAGTTTCCTTCATACAAAACATCATGTGTTTGTTCAGAAACTAGAGGGAGATTAATAACTACGGATAGACTCAAAATCCATTGGTAACTCTCGATAGTCTCAGGTTCAAGGAAGAGGATAGAAAAATGATGTACATCATCCCATGGTGTGTCTTCCACTTCATCATTGTGAAATATCGTGTTTGTCAGGATTGTTTCATCAGTGTGAAATATTGTGTGAAATATTGTGTGAAATGGATCAGGAGACATATCAAAGAGTGAGTGAGAAGAAGGTGATGTCGATTGAATAGTGTGATAAGATAATTCAACTGGACTTAATGGAATTTGGTTTCCATAAAGAGGAAATTCTGTTAAATTCAAATTTGAAATTTTAGGTGGTGTTCCTCAACGACTATGACTAACTCCACTGGAGTTCGAACCAATATCTTTTGAAGGTTTTTTTTTTTCACCCACGTGAAATGGCTCGATTTTTCAAATAATTTATTAGGCGTGGATTGGAATAGCTCCCAAAGTAAGGGATCTAATAGAATTTTAATATTTTTTATGTTTTTGGCTCACTTTGCCAAATAATGTGTCTATATGCTCTATTCGTAAACCATAAAAATACAATTATTGAAACTGGGCCCACGTTACAAAATGGCTCAATTTGGAAATGTAATAATAGTGTGTGTATACACGTTCTATTCATTAAACAAAATATATAATTTTTGAAGTGATTCATAGGGTATATAAAAGGTGTCGAGAAAGACTCACTGAGCACAATAGATCATCATCCGGGCTCCTGCACACAGTAGATCGTTATCCAAGATCTGACATTTCTTCGTTTGCGTCTGTCTGAGCACGAGGGGAAAAAGTTGAGGTTTTGGCACAGATTTTGGGCCCCTGGTTTGTTCTTCTAAGTTTTCAGGATAAGTTGGATATTTTTAGGGTTTATAGGGTATTGGCGAGGGATAAATTGACAATAAGAAACCCAAGAGATCATTCGAGGGTTTTCTGAGGGATTATAGTGAAACTGTTGAAGAGTTTGATGTTTTGCGCATGTTTAGTTGGTGGGAGACTAAGAAAATTCCTTGGTTGAATTGGGTGACCGGTTTCGAGCTAAATCTGAGGCTGTTACATCCTTCACAAATATTTTTTTATCATTTGGGTTTGGACCTTAGGGTTTGGGCTTTAAAAAAAACTCTCTAAATCACCCTTAAACAATAAAACACAAGATGTCCATTATGTCGCAAAGTGATTCCTTGATAATAATAGAAGTTTGGGAAGATAATATGGAGGAGGAGTTTTCTTTGATTCGGGAAATCATGGATGATTAGCCATATATTACCATGGATACTGAATTTCCTCGTACTGTGGTAATATTTGTGAGTAATTTCAAGACTCCTTCAGAGTTAAGTTATTACAATATAAAGTGTAATGTTGATATACTTCACCTTATTCAATTGGGTTTGACTTTCTTAAACAAGGATGGGAAGCTGCCTAGTTGCGGCACATATAAGTATTTCGTATGACAATTCAATTTTTGGGAATTCAATCCCGATAAAGATATACATGGAATTGATTATATTAAGCTTCAACAACAAAATGGTATTGATTTCAAGAAAAACAATGAGAAGGGAATCCATGCACAATGATTCTGGGAGTTGCTAATGTCATCTAGCATGGTTCTTAATGACAATATGCACTGGGTCACCTTCCATGGTGGTTATGATTTTGGGTACATCGTGAAACTTCTAACTGGCCGGAAGTTGCCTCAACACATGCAGACTTCTTCAATTTGATTAAATTTTATTTTCCCATTGTGTATGACATCAAGCACTTGATGAAGTTATTGAGGATTGAATAGGCTAGCTAAAATTTTGGATGTGGAAAGAATTGGGGTGTGCCATCAAGCTGGTTCTGACAGCTTGTTGACATCTTGTGTATATAGGAAAGTGAGAGACCAACATTTTGATGGCTTGACTGAGAAATATGCAGGTTGGGTATGCTATATGGTTTAGATTATGACAATGTGCAGATTGTTCATTGCAGCTTTGAGATCAAATTGACATTTCATGGACTCTATGTAATGCTCCATATGTTGGATTTAGGAAATTAGAAGATTGTTGTTTACTCAGTTTAGTAATTCAATGCTTAGCACTTGTTTGAGCTTAGTTAGATTGATATAGATATTTGAGATAGGTACACTTGGACCTATTTATCTGTTGCATGACATTAAATTTACTCTTGTATGTTCATGTTGATTGTTCTTTGATTTTCTTAAACATGCAAATTAACATGTGAAATTTTGGTACATGGATAACATTTCAAAGTTATGTTGTGAATGTATAATATATGATAGGTATCATGTAAATAAACATACATTTCTTGATTTAATGTCAATAGAAGTATATATTCTCATATGAAATTTGTGATGCATCTTCATTGATATGAGTATTGGTGAGTTAACTTATAGGTCAACCAACTACAAAATATCCTAATGGTTGTAGTGAATAGGTAACCTTGATGTTGTTATTTATGTAATTCATTTAATATTTTATCTTTATTTGAATTTTTTATATAAATCTAAATGATGAAGATTGATGGCTAATAGTGAGGGTGGTTGGAGAAGGGGACAGTGAACTTTCTAAATAGGAATAAGATGAGAGTTGAGAGAGGACAAAGGTTGTGTAAAGATTAGATAATTTAAAGAAGAAATATTCTCTTGTGACATTATTCTTAGTGAATATATGGGGAATTGTGTTTTTGAAGTCATAGGCACATTGAAAAGTTTCTTGGAGCTAAGAAACCAGTTAGGATCCTAGTTGGATAGGAGGGTAATTCAGTTGTTTTACTCCGGAAAATAAGGAACTATTGGAAGCATTTTCTATTGGACTACATCATAAATGATCACCTTCAAGAAACCAAAAACAATTTTTTTTTAGCATGTATTTGTTATGCTTATGCTATTCCATTTAAAGAGTAAAATTTGGTTACATCAAAACATGTATTGGTTAGAAATTATTATTACTTACCATCCCACAAAGAGGTGTTGCACTCTCATCTCTTTGTACACTTTTTTCTCGCAAAGTATTCCTCATAAATAAAAGGTGGGTTTAATAATTATTATTCATATGACTTCCATATTTTTCATTGGTGTTGAGTGTGATGAATTCTCTCAATGTATGTGTTATATGCTGTAATTTTTTTATTTATATCCTTACACAAATAAGAAGTCTAATTCAAGGAAGTTAGTGCAGTGACCCAGTTTCTTGAATAATGTTTCATGGTAATTAAACATTATTTTGAGTGGAGAATGAATTACAATACATTGATTATGAATTATAATACATTTACTGAAATGAAATGAAATTTATATTAATTCACATGAATGTCAAAAATAGGTGAGTAGTAATTGGAAGAATAGTAAACAACTTTAATGAGTGCATAGAGCACCTCCAAAAACAATAAATTAAAATCTCACACTTGGATTAGAGATACAATAAACACTAAGAAAGAAAGGATATATCTAGATATCCTTTCTATGACGACCTTGCAATACATCTAGATGTTTGTATGTATAATCTATTCTTTTCTATTTTTAGAAGTTTAGCTTCTCTCTATTGTCATAATTTTATTTTCTTTTCAGATGCTAATGCATCTAAATTAGTTGATATATCTTTGTTGGATATTGTAGCTAATATTACACCCCTATTCACAATTCATATAGTTTTATGGAAGTCAAAAATAGGGAGTTGTAGAATGTCTCATTAAAATTTAGTGTTTTTCTTTCTCTTGAGAGCATTGTGATTTTAACCTATGATTCTATTTTTGACCTTCACAAATCCAAAATCAAAACCTAATATTAACTTAATTGATATAGTCCCTTTTAGTTCCTCTTCTAATAATTTGTACTTATAAGCTACAAGTGGAGATAATGTCACCTTATTCTCATCAAGTCCTCTATGAATTGGACGACACTCATTTAAACAATGGTGATCTAAGCCTCAAACATTATCCTCATCAAGTGACTAGATAAGTTATTTACCCACACACAAGTTATCCTCACCAAGAATTTTGGCAACATTCAATTTGAGAAGGGACCCAACCCTAGTAATTCACTCTAAATTTAGTGAGGAAAACCTCCTCATTGGTATTTGTCGGTAGATTCTGTACACACACTCATCTTTGTGTGTGTGAATAGAAAGTACCTATTATACTTTATCTCACTTGAAAAATGGAAGTATCTCTCATACAAATGTGAAGGGAGAGTGAAATTTGAAAATCACCTTTGCATTGCAAGGTGGTCTTTGATGCTTGTGTTGGTGGTTGAAAATGATTAGCTCATTCCCTCTATTCAATAATGTCTTCTAGTTACTATGTAAATATAATGAAGAGAAATAAGCAACAAGAATCCCAAGTAGATTATATCCCTCATTTTCAATTTGATAAGTTCGTGTAGGACCTGAACACTACAAAGTCTTAGTAGTGGTTTATAACCATAAGTTAGGGATGATATATGATCAATTCATAGATAATTTTGAATTTATAAATTTAATCAATGCCAATGTAATTTTTAGTAATTCTTCTGAATTACAATTGGCATATGAAATGGTAAAGGGATATATGAAGAGACAAGAAGGAATTTGAGGAGACATTTTTGTAACTTCTTGGACTCATCATCTATATGTGTATGCATGTGTCTGTATTCATCAAATTGAAAATAATTTCCTTTTGGAAATATGAATTTGAGAGGAAGATTGTGTATCCCAAGTTGTAAGTTTCTAAGCTCTTATTGGTTGAACAAACAAAAATATTTATGCTCAAGAATTGTGTGCTCAGTTTGTTTCTTTCCTTAATAGTTGATATATGAGAAATTGCTTATAAATGTACATTCTTTAAGATTATATTTTCTATTATGTTTTTCTTATAGCATGGTGAGTTAGAGGATGTATATTTTTCGATATTTTGATTTCTCTAACGTTGTAAAATATATATAATGTGTGTTGTTATATATGCGTAACTTAATTGTTCCAATTTTTTAAACTACTTTTCATTCACAATCTTTTAATCGTGTAAATTTTGTAGTACATTCAAACACCCTAACTAACACCATTACAAAAAACATATAAATAAAAAAAATATATATATATATAATAAATAATTAAATAAGAAGAAAATTGGTAAGATAACACTCAAATCTCTATAATTTATTTTTAAGTGTAGATATTTTTATTTGGTAAAAATCATTTCCATGAGAAATTAACATAGAAGATTTTCTTGCATCAACACAACATATAATTCACAAATCAGTATTACTAACATTAATGGGTATGTGAAAGAATTTCCTGGCTGAAAAAGTGGCAGGAAATCCATGTAGTAGGAACACACTCGAATGCCCATGCCTTCTTAAAGCCATGGGTTTGGAGGTTGTTGAACGTGTTCTTGAAGCCTTAAGTTTGGAGGATGTAGAATCTCCACTAGGCATGTCATGTAGGTTTAGTGGAAAGATCGTGTCTGCATTATTAACACATGCTTGTTCTTAGGAATACATGTGCGTTTCTACTAATTTTTTTAAAAAGAGGTCGTGAGCATGACTTGTGGTTATTCTACATAAATATGACTCATGTTTCTACTCATATTGAGATAATTGAGGAGATAGAGAGGATATAGAGAGGGAGGATCTTGTTCAATTATAATTAATTTATCATATTTTAACTCAATTTAGTCATTTCTAATTTATTTTTTTGCTTCCAAGAATGAAAATTAAAAAAAAAAAATAAAATTTTGTATTTTAAATAAAAAACCAACCTAATTTAGATGCCATGGCTTTTCAATTGCAACATATATAATATAATGTAATTTGTTTATAATGTAAATCACTTAGAAGAAAGTTTAGAAGATGAAAACCCAAACCCACCATAACCACCCAATGTAAACACTCAAATTGATGAGGGGTTGGCTATATTAAGAACCCTTGAGGAACAATTAAGGTACATTAGAGAGCCTACTAGAGTCTCCTTGTCCACTTCTTTGGACATCAATATGAATTTCATTGCAACTGTTGAAGGGAAATTGACCTCTATTTATTATTATAGGGAAAGTGTAATGAACATCAAATTCACCATAAAAATAATAATTCTTTGACATAATTCTCTTTCGTTTAAGCTTATAATTTAAGCGAAGGTAAGACTCATTTCTGTCCATAATTCTATCACTTCCCTTAACTCTCAAAATACTCCAACATATTCATATGTATATAGGCAACATCTAAACTTAGGTCGAAGGAACCTTTGAGGTTCAGAGAAATAAATCTTAGGGGGAAGCACAACTGTCGTTAGATCAAAAGGATCTAGATTCACAGAGTTTAACCTCTGAGAGGTCACGTAGGAAAGAAGTTGACTGAACGGTGGAGACACTTTTGGGAGAAGTGTCGAAATTGCGAGAGTCGTCAGATCCAAAAAATGTGCACGAGGTTTAAACCTCGTAACAACAAGTCCCAAAAGCATCGAGACCATCCAATTTGGAGGACAGATGTCAAAGATCCAAGCCCATCATGGATTTGGACACCAGGAAAATGGGAGTGAAGACTCTCCCAAATTCTCTAAAGGAGAAAGCCAGGATTGATTGCGACCATTGATCATCTCGAAAAGATATCAACTGTTGATTGTGGCTAAAAGATCACAGTCATCTATCAGAGGGACACGTGGCTACCGGTTGGTGTTTCAGTACCCAGGAAACCAAAGGGTGAGACACCTTGTTTTCGTAAGTCATGAAATCCCGATATACGAAAACCCCGAATTGGTTTAGCGTGTAAATGGTTTTAGCGTTTCAGCACCCGGGAAACCAAAGGGAAAGATCCCTTATCTCCACGAGTCATGAAATTCTGGTACACCAAACCCTGAATTGGTTTAGAGTGAAAAAGGTTTTCAGTGTTTTGGCACCCGAGAAACCAAAGGGAAAGATGATGCAAGAGTCCCGAAACCCCGAAACACGAAAGGTGTAAGTGTTGGTTCGGGACAGAGGAGAGAAAGGTTATAGTTTAAGAGTTGTAAAATCTTTTGGGGTGGAAAAAAAAACGAACCGTCATTCTTGCCGAGTAAGGGTCTATTATTGAATGACTCCTCAAAAATGAATTCAACCATCATATCTTTTGTCGTTACGAATTCCAGAAATTTTACTAAGGTTTAGTTAGAATGTTGTTCTCTACTATTTTTCCATAGTTGTTGTCTGTACAGTCTGAGTTCTTATGCATTGTATGGAATCTATGCATTTCCAAAGACCCACATATTTTGAATCACATCTCAACAAAAGAAAAGGAGCTCTAGAATATTAATCTGTTGTACAGATATCAAAAAAGATACAAATATATGCATATAATTCTATTAAATGTGTATCCAGGTCATACATTGATACTTTAGTGATGTTATTGCTTTGCATAGATTATTACCGAAACATACGAGTACTCATTCATTGTCGTTCCTATTTATACATCGACATTTTCTAGATCATTATCATCATCTAAAGGAATCTATACAGAGAAATGAAAAGGAACAATGGAGTCTGAGTTTGTCAAAGTAATTAGTTATGCACATTTAATTGTGTTTTTAATTGCAAGGTTGATATTTCGGCATTCGGGACTTTCTTGTTACATACACGCGAAGTTCCTTTGCTCTATTAAACTCCGAAATCCCGAACCCTGAAACCCCGAAAACACTGGGCCACAGTCTTTTCACATTTTGCGATCCAACATTTGCTATTTCATTTTGTTTGCACGTTAGGTGTTCGTAAACCCCAAAATCCCAAACCCTGAAATACTAGGCCATAGTCTTTTCAAATTTTGTGATTTGGCATACAGCGTGGTCTTTGTATTCTGTGTTTAGCGTGTGTAATCGCCAAAACCCGATTGACCTCTGTTTTTTCACACCATTTTTTTCTCTACGGGTTATGCC
>JZKD02S1708508.1:119147-152002 GCA_000966675.3 Picea glauca
TATATATATATATATATATATATATATATATATATATATATATATATATATATATATATACATATATATATATATATATATATATATATATATATATATATATATATATATATATGTATGTATATATAGATTGAATATCTACTTGTCTTCCAGTTGTGTCTGAACCCTATTGGGATGAAGCTCTAAAAGGAAAAAATTGTAGAGATATCAGTGGAAATCACTTACAAATTTTGTACTTGTAATTCTCTCCATTTCCACTGTAATACTTAGGAATGAATATATATATATATAGGTAAAAGAAATATTGCTTGTGATTCCTTTTGTACTTGGATTTTATTTGTTTTTGGACTATTAGGTACCCAAACAAACCCCAATCATTATCGTAACTTGCTGCATGATTTTCTTACTGAAGTATAAATACCCTATGTAAAGTTCTCAGGTTCAATTCCATTTACAATAGATAAATTCTATACACTGGATTTTTGAAATACTGGTAATTACCCTATAACTACCTCTGTGGTAATAACCTAGTTTATAAAGGGACTATTCTAGAATTTAATCATATAATTTACTTCTGATTATCCTTGAACAGATTTCGCCCAGGTTATTGTATCCATATCGAATTAAGTAGATGCATTACAACTGTGCCTAAATAATTCAAAGAGATGGAACATAATTTCAATTCAGATTTAACAAATACACTACATCAGATATACGAGCATTTAAATAGAAAATGGAAAGCATTTCAATTCAGATTTAACAAATACATTGCATCATATATAAAATCATTCAGACAGAGAGGAATATAGCAACATATCTGAACCATCTTGCAGGAAGACAAAGGGAATAGCCACGTTCCTCCCAACCGTAGAATAGGGCAGTGAAAACACTTGCTCGATTCACCCCCTAGCCTGACCATGAATCCATGAGGGAAAACTTGGAATCTCCTCCTCAACAAATATCTTTCCATTCCAGTAGACTCCTCTTGCCTCAGACTCAATCTGTAGTGTTCATAACAACAAGAGAATTCAAAATCTTTTTCCCCAGCATACTTGGCAGCGTCCTGCCTCCTCACATATGTTATTTATCATTTTTTCCTAGGTCTTGTTAGCACTTGGTAAATTTCCTAGAGGTTGACAATAAAAGAAATCTACTAAGGAAACTTTATCCAACTGCTTTTGAAGCTGGGATCTAGCCCTTCCAACTTCAGAGAGGGATCTCTCTGTATGATTTAGCTATGTTTCCAATTTTAAATATTAGGCTAGGTAAAGAAATAGGTCAGTTTTGTTGTCAAAGTGTTTTTTTGAATTGGTTGAGACAGTCTACACATCCATTGGGCTATGGGGTCTGTGTTTTAATAAAATATGAAATCCGAACCATAAACATAAGAGGAAAACTTTCACAAGGTGAGATAATATAATCACTAGATTCTTTAATAACATAAATGATGAATAGCAGAAAAGATGAGAAAGATAATTTCAACAAAGAAGTAGTTAAGAATTCCTTTATTGAAAACACCAGAAGATAACACACTAAAATCTTTCGAGTTAGAAACAGGGTATACGAGATAAATCTTGCAACATTTGTTACTCTTAAAGATTAGATTTAGGAAACAATATGATAACAAAATGAGAATAACCTTCAACTCAGAGAGAAAAACATCACCAGTGAATACATGCAAGAATCCTGTAAAAGTGTCTCTTTTTTTATTAATGGAAGATCTCTTCAAAAATATTACAGTCTGATAGCGTCAGGGTGTGAAGATCAACAACCCTCAATACTTCAAAACATGAAGTATTTATAACTCAAATTACAAATGATCCTGTCATTAATAATCAGGATGTGCTAAATCTACTTTTATCCTAACTAACTTAACAAATTCCCTAAATCTAGGAAATGCTTGATGATGTGGTGTAACTGCACGTTGATTTCTAGGTGGACCGTTGATGAAGCCTCTACACAACCTCATCTGACTGGACAAATGACTGGACTGGGAAAACTCATCTGCTACACGATCAGATCACAAAGTTCTTGCCATCGGAAATGACTGGGCACGTTGACTTTTAGTAGCCTTCGATACACTTCGTCCATTTCTGTGTACCTAGCGAAGGTAGGCTTGGTGAGGAAGATGTATCGAATCTCATGTTGGATACTGATGTCCCACTGAAGAGAGTCTAGAAAATCCTTTCTGGTGATGCTCCCTTGAATGCCTGCAAACTTTGAGCTGTCCTTGGCCACATCAGCCAATCTCTTCTTGTATTCTCGGAGTTTCATCAATTTATCATTGATTACCTTCAGAACAGGCAGACCTTTCTTCTGTAGAGCCTCAATCTTACTGAAGAATATTTGTACCCCTAGGTCCATGGCCTAAACCTTTTCCTCCAGCTGAAGCATTAATCCTCTCTTGGTCAACACTCTTTTGACCTCAAGGATGGTCTCTGTTCTATATTCAATTTTCAGCTCTTCTAGCTCTTCCCTGGTCTTAGAATTGAGGAACTTGATGATCTCGTTCGCCTGCGATGGAATGTCTCCCAATTCTACTCTGATCTTCTCGATGACCTATTTTCTTCTCTGTGCTAATTCATTCTGCTCAAACATGATCTAGATCATGGACCATATCTCATTCATGGACTTAGTGATGTTTGTCCATACACTCTCTTTAACCTCATCCAAAGTCTTTCCTGCCACTGTTTTCTTCCAGAGCTGTTGTAGCTCCTGCTTGAGCTGCTCTGTCACCTGATTTTCCTTTGAGAGGCTGGCCTGGAAGGAATATTGAGTTCCTGAAGGTTCTCAATCTCCTTTTTTAACCTGTTGATCTCTGTTTCCTACAGGTTCATCTTTTCCATAGGCTTGGCCAGGTTAGTTGTCTTCTACTGGGATGTCAATGGAGTCGCGGATGGGACTTCTGTAAATGATGTTGTTATCACTCCTGAAATTGGAATAGAACTCAATGGAATGACTTCAATTGGCTTCAGTTTCTCTTTATCTTTTAACAACTTATCCATCTCAGCTTCCATATCCTTAAGTTGTGCATTCTACTCCATGAGCAACTTTCGCATTTCATCCTTCTCTCCTTCTTTCTCTGCTATCTCCTTCACCTGTGAATCCTCTGTGGGAAGGAGATTTAGTTGTTTCCTCAAGGAGGCTATGTCAAAATTCTTCTTCTTTATCATTTCCTTAGTTGCTTTCATGTTTGAAGGATCGTAACCGATCTTGAGGACCAACTCCTCCAAAGTTTTGATCCTATTGTCCTTTGCAAAGGACGATATATTCTCCAAATTGAGTTGTGTTTGAGCATTGTTTAGGGACACCTGCAATTTGGACGCACAAGTGGAAGCATGCGCCAACATATAGAAAACAATTTCCCCTGTCTTCTTGTGCAGATCCATCTGGTCGGCTGGATGCATGTCCTTCGTCTAGAATTCGAAGGTGGCCCTTTTATAATCGGTGATCACCTTTGGATCTGGTACCTGTGCCTGGAGGAATTCCATATGCATTATGCCCTTATCAGTGTCGAATGTTGATAGAAACCTATGTTGCGCAGTCGACGTCTGCTTCCAGAATTGGGCGTAAGTACTGCTGGTCAAGGTCTGGTTCCTTTTCTTGATCAGCTCATATTTTTCAAAAATGCTCAACTTGGGTCCTACCTTGCCTGGCTGAGTGTTCAATGAGGAGTCTGTGGATTTATTTGGCAATGTTGTGGTAATGAACTTATGGAGGCTCGAACCGAAGGGTGGAATACCAAACTTGGTCACTATGGTAGACAGGGATTCTTTTTCCCCAGTCGGGCTAGGGACTGACGAAGTCTTAGGCCTCTTGGTATGTAGCTGGAATTCTTTAGAAGATACCTCGGTGATAGGTGAAGATAAGTCTTACCTAGGCCTCTTCTCTTTTGGGACCTCTGGCATGGTCATTTGCGACACAGTGGCTGGGGTATCTTGTTGTTCTACTTCGACCAATGTGTTAGGCTCCCACACTGTCTAATTTGCAAATTTTTCAACTTCAGGCCTAGCTTCATGAACATACGGTATGTTCTTGTTTTTCACTCTCATATCTGAGACGATCCCACATGGATCATAATTCCATGGGAATATCATAAAAAACTTCATTTCCCTTAGCATTATGTCTTCTTCTTCCCCAACGCCATGATTGTTGTAGATGAAGGAGCCAATCTACCCCTTGATTCTAATTTGCTGCTTTTTCTTCAATGATACAAAATGGATATCATCTGAATTTATAATCTACCTTATATTCCAACGCAAAAATTCTGACAGGCAGGCACTTGGGCAGCTTATACGGTGTGAACTCACACCCATATACTCTGATATCAGTATAATTTTGATACAAGTACCAATCCCCGGTCTTTATGTTGTCAGAGAGATGCAACATCCTCTGAACTTCATTGTTTATCCGAGGCTCGGGCCTGCCGCCTAGAATACTTACCATAGGGTGGTAGAATTGGTCAATGAACTCCTTGAAACTGAAATCAATGGAGTTGTGCTTGAGTAAGGAGGTCCATGCATTGACTTCCTGAGGTATGCCATCTCCATCCATCTTCTGCATGGAAAAGATAAATTTATCTGCCTGGAAGAAGATGAACAAGTATGCTAGTATTGATGAGTATTTGAACATGCCTTCCATGCCGAAATTCATGAACTGTTCATGAATATTGTCTGCCAAGAATGTTCTTAAGTCAAACTGGGTGGTGGGATTTTCATCGGTAGAGAAAATGGATAGAAAACCCAGAATGGGTTCATCTACCCACTGATCATAATAGTATCCTAACAAAGCATAAAAGGATGAGATGACCTGGTTTCCTTTAGTCGAGAACATGGAAGACGGATAAGGAGGATTTGTGGAGGGAAATTGAGCAGACGGGGGAAGAAAAAGATTGAATATTTGAGCTCTTTGGGGGAATGTCATTTTCTGGTATAATTATGTACGAATTTTCAGGTCGAAAGGTGACATAGAGTTGGCTCGGGGAATTTGCATCATATGGTCTATGGATTCGGGCGTGACGAGGAACATGATCTCTCCAGATGAGGAGACGATGACTCTTTGCTCAGGAATGTAATGGGCTTGAAACTTCAGAGTGAATTCGGGAAAATGGTGGATCTGAGGGAAGAGGTAGAGGGGTAAATTGGACTCCCAGAGTCCAATTTCATCACTCTGGTCTAGGAAAACTTCCCTGAGCAACGAATAAAGGTATGAGAAGTCAAAATTGCATTTTGTATCTGCATTTAATTGGTCTTTTTCGGCCAGTGGGATCCTATCCATGCCGACAGGGGGCAAGAGAAACAAATTTTCCTCTCCTTCTGCTTGTTTGGACTTTGGCGCCCTTTTTGCAACAATACCTGCAATAAAACACAACGTTAGTGGGGTTGACTGAGTTTGGATGAGGGAAAATGACTGTAACAATAACGAAGGAGTAAACAGTGAATTTCTCTGGTGCGATGGGTGAATAGCTAAACTAAGGAGAATAATGGTAGTTTTAATTAAACGGGGGTCGGTTGGGCGTGGGAGACAGATCAGTTGGACAACGGATAGGTTATCTAGTAATAAATGGCCAACGGATCATTTTGAGGGTGAGATGGAGGGTGACGGTGGATGAAGGATACAGATGTGTGATGTGGTGGCTATCGATTGGAGGTAAAGGTCATAGTAAGGGGCTTGCCACAAGCGAATGGGGGGGAAGGAATGACATCAGTTATGGGACATGACCCTTTCGGGAAAGGTGGATGGTGACGTCCAGAGATGACGAAGGTAGGTCAAATAGCAGGAGATGATGGGACTCAGGACTGGTAGATTGATGCCACGTATAGGCAGGGGCCCTCCATCGGAAATATTCCATTTCGGACCGCCCCCCCCCCTCAGATAAAAGCAGATCATCTGGGGGGGTCCAAAATCCATTTTGGGCCACTGATCTACGTGCCTGTTTCTGAGCCACAGATCTATGCGCTCTATTTATGACACATTCCGGACCCCCCCCCTCCATTAAAGGTAGAATGGATGGGAGGGTCCGGATTCCAATACTGATCGTAGATCTGAGCGCTTGATCTTGAGCCGTCCAGGTGGGCAGGGGTCTTATCATCAATTCCGGACTCCCCCCCCCCAAGTTAAAAGAAGAACGTTCGGGGGGGTTTGAAATGATCTGTCCATCATAGATCTGGGTGCGATCATCTGGACCATTGATACATGATTGGAGCGTAACTGAGGATGCAGACAAAACATGCGCCTAGAAAACTTTGGATAAATGCTTTTTATGGGTTTTTCCAAGGTTTTTGAAGTAGACACTAACATAGGTCTTGACCAAATGATATTTTTAAGCATCTGAAAACATGGTGCAACATTTAGATCAAGCTAGTTTTATTAAAATGAAGCAACAAAGAAACTAGCCTATATTCTAACCTAGCTTCCTATGACAATTAACCTAGATTAGACTGTTGGGTTAAGAAATTACTCTACTCTCGGGCTATCTGACTAGGATTAGACAGTCTGGCCAGATTTATTCACTAATCTAACCTAGATAATTTGGCTAAGATTAAACTGTTTAGCCAAACTCATTCACTACCCTATCAACATCAATTTAAAAAGAACTTGGCCATGCTTGAAAGGTATGGACCAACTTACTATTATTGCATGGGGCTTTTATTGCAATTCTTTTATGCCCTCTTTTTTTCTTTTCTTTTCTTTTTTTCTTTTCTCTTTTCTTTTCCTTTTTCTTTTCTTTTTCAAATTATTTGCAGAATGAAAAATCATTTGTCAAGAAAAACACTAGAGACAGATAATATTCCAGTCACCAGTTGATCCTATAACTTATAGGGTGATAACAACGGCTCCACCTGGCGATGGTACTTGTCCTGTGAAGTGCCAAGAATCCTGGTTCCTACCACTCTGAAAACTTCTACATAGTAGCCTTCATTGATTGATTGGATTTATTCTCAAATATTGGAAGAATAGTGGTCAGCAGCTTAGGGCCTTCTCTTCAGGATTCAACCAACTGACTAATGTTATTCACTCAAAAAATGCAGGCAAAAAATAAAAATAAAAATGGTATGTACAATGGAGAGTGAAAACTCAAATCTCTACTAAGGTGGTACATAATGTTTCAACATTCTGCCATTTACAGGTCCTCCTGGCAGATCTGTCCCATCAGCGTTATTTAGCAAGAAAGCATTGTTTCCCCTGAAATCTTGGATCATATATGGTCCTCTCCACAGACTATCAAAATTTCCATGTTTTCCCTTGTCTTCATTTCTGGTGTCCCATCTCAACACCAAATCTCCTACCTCAAAATCATCTTCCTTGGTTCTTTTGTCAAAGATCTTCTTGATGTTTTTTTGTATTACCTGAGTCTTGTTGAAAACTTCTTCTCTAGATTGTTGTAAATGGATCATCTAGTTGATCCTTCTCTGTGATTCATTTGGCTCAGCTTGTACATATTGAAGCAACTTCATGACAGGGACTCCTAAAGAAGTGGGGAAAACTGCCTCCTATGACAGGTGTTGTGTTGTTGTGTGACAGGTTACGTGGAGCTGGAGTCTTGTGCTTGGCCCCTTGTGCTCGAGTGTTGGCTTGTATGTTTGTTGTTGGTTTGTGAAATGGTGCTAACTCTTGCTGTTGAGTGCTTGGAGATTGGCCCTCGGCCAATATACCTTTTGGAAAATAATTTTTTTTAAATTTATATTTTGAAAAACCAAAATAGAACACTCTACATAAAGGGCGAGGGGCCATTTTTGGCTTAAAAGACCAAAAATTGATTATAAAAACCAAATTTGGCTAATAAACGACAAGAATAAAAATTTTCCATTCAAACCAATTCAGAATTTTTTGCTAAAAATGCACCGGAATTCGCCTTGAAGCTCGCACGCAGGTACTCATCTTATGCTTGGCCAGTGTTGAGCTCTTTCTGTCGCCTTCACAATGAATCATGAGAAAAAGCATAATGCCTGAAATAGATAGATATTATTCAGAATACTGATTCCCTATTATATAGGGTTCTAACAGGTCTTTTTCCCTCCCTTGGGAATTTTCGCACCTTTCTAAATCCCTAATTTTTAGGGGCTGCCAATGGACAATTTTCTGATTTTCCACTTGTAATAATCAGCCCAGAGGTAGTTCCAACATGTTCCCCACTCATGGAGTCATAGTCAGCTAATTTTAACATGGTTGTTCCATTTGTCCTCCTGTAATTAATATAATTATTCTGTTTTTATACAAGTGTCATAGTCAAATAGTTGGTTGAGTTAAATCAAATCTCTACCCAACAGTGATAATAATTAATTACAAATATCAAATTCAAAATTCAAAATTTCCATAAATGGAAAAAAATTCCAAATTCGAATTTACTAAAAACAGAATAAATTTCCAGCAAATTTAAATTTCAAAAAATATTTTATTTTTTGGGGATGTCACATCCTTTCCCCCTTCAGTAAAACACTATCCTCAGTGTTCGTTCCTTTCCTGGAACAGGATTGGATGAGATTTCTGCAAATCTCCCTCCAACTCCCAAGTGGCCTCCTCAGGACCAAACTGCTTCCATTGCACCTTTACCTGAGCGACGACTTTGTTCTGAAGTGTTATTTCTCTCTAGTCCAGAATGTGCAGGGGTTCCACCTAGAACTCACCTTCCGGTTCCACCTACACCAAGTTCCAATCAATCTTATGAGTAGGGTCATGAATATACTTTTTCAGCAACGAAACATGAAATACTTTATGAATTCTTAGATTAGATGGAAGTGCAAGTTGGTATTCTACGGGTCCAATTCGAGCTAGTATCTCAAAGGGCCCACAAAACTTGGGTGCCATCTTGGCACAGTTCCCTAACTTCAACGAGATTTTTCAGGCTTTGACCTTCAAGTAAACATGGTCTCCCACTTGAAATTCCAAGTGTCTTCTTTTCTGATCTACATAGCTCTTATGTCTATCCCGTGCTTCTTTCAAGTTCTGTTGTACCTTTCTTACCATGTTCTCCATTTATTGGAGTATCTCTGGTGCAACCGTGGGTCTACTAGTAGGGTTATCCTAGCCAATTGGAGTTGTACACTTTCTTCCATAAAGTATTTCGAAAGGGCTCAAGTTAGCCAAAGTTTGGTACCCATTGTTATATGCAAATTCCACCAAGTGTAGGTAGTCTTCCCACTTGTTCGGTTTTGTTCAGACATACATGTGGAGCATATCCTCTATGATTTGGTTTGTCCTTTTGGTCTATCCATCCGTTTGTCGATGATAACTTGTACTGAAATTCAAATTAGTATTTAGCCCTGCAAACAATTCCTTCCAAAAAGTGGATGTGAATTTTACGTCTCTATCTGAAATCACCATTTTAGGAATACCATGCAGTCTAAAAATTTCTTTCATGAATACTTCAACAATGTTTATATCTTTAAAAGTAGACTTTATAGGAATAAAGTGTGCAGACTTATTGATTTTATCGATTACAACCATGATAGAATCATTCTGTTTCTAATTTTTAGGCAAACCTGTTATAAAGTCTAGCGATATGGTCTCCCATTTCCATTCTGGTACTGGTAATAGATGTAATAGGTCGGTTTGGTGCTTGTGTTCGGCCTTGACTTACTGATAATCCTGGCACCTAGCCAAGTATTCTACCATTTCACCTTTCATATTAGGCTAGTAAAACAATGTTCTAAGTGTTGTTATCATTTTTTGGTAACCTGGATGACCAGAATACAGTTTCTTATGCACTTTGTCCAAAACTGTTAATTTTAACTCAGTTTAATCTGGTATGTAAACTTTGTTTTCAAATCATAATAATCCCTTCTTGTCGATACTTACATCTTGTTTATCTGAGTTTACGGTACTATTTTGTAATTCTTCCATCATCTTAGTGTAATTTTCATCGCTAATACCGATTTTCCTTACCTTTTGTTCCAGATCACTTTCTGCCCTGCTGATATTTACCTCAAATAAGCCATGTACTCTTCTGCTTAAAGCGTCTTCTACTTTATTTTCTTTGCCTTTGATATGTCTGACTTCAAAGTCGAATTTTCTCAAGAAGGATAACCATTTGGCTTGTCATGCATTGAACTCTGGTTGACTAAACAGATATTTCACACCACTATTATCCATCAATACTAGAAATTTCCTTCCCATTATGTAGTGTCGCCACATTTTTAATGCGTGTATTACCGCTGCCAATTCTAACTTGTGAGTGACATAATTTCGCTCATGTTCCTTTAAATTCTAAGACTCATAACAAATAATGTGTCCTTCCAGAGTTGGGACACCACCTAGTCCCTCTTTACTTGCATCAACACATACTGTGAAGTCTTTACCTAGGTATGCTACCTTCAAAATGGGCGTCGTTGTCAATAATTCTTTCATCTTGTTAAAACTGTCTTGACACTTTTGCGACCAGTTAAACTTGGTGCCTTTATTTTGTAATGATGTGATAGAGTAGGCTATCTTGGAAAATCCTTCTATAAACCTACGATAATATCCAGTGATTCCCATGAATGATCGGATATCTGCTACATCCTTAGGTACTAGCCATTCCATAATGGATTTTGTCTTCTCCAGGTCTATGACAATGCCTTCTCCTGAAATTACATGTCCTAGATATTGTATTTCTTTTTGATAAAAGTAACACTTGTCAAATTTTCCGTACAGTTTGTGTATTCTCAACGTTTGTAGCACTATCCTTAAGTGTTCATAATGTTCTTCCATCTTTTTTGAATAGACTAGAATATCGTCGATAAATACTACCACGAACTTGTCTAAGTATTGAATGAAAATATTGTTCATCAGGCACATAAATGTGGCTGGCACATTAGCGAGTCCAAAAGGTATGACTACGAATTTGTAGTGTCCATATCTTGTCCGAAAAGTTGTTTTGTTTATGGCCTCGTCCTTTATCCTAATTTGATGATAACCGGATCGTAAATCCAACTTTGAAAAGATCTTGGCCCCACCCACTTGATCGAACAGATCATTTGTCCTTGGTAAGGGATATTTGTTCTTAATAGTCATTTTGTTCAATTGTCTATAATCGATACATAGTCTTAGAGTACCGTCTTTCTTTTTCACAAAGAGAACTGGTTCTCCCCATGGCGAGACACTCAGTCTGATGTAATCTTTGTCCAACAATTCCTATAATTGTATTTTTAATTCTGTCAGTTCTAGTAGACTCATTCAGTAGGGTAATTTTGAGATAAGGGCTGATCCAGGTAGTAAGTCTACGGAGAAATCTATTTGCCTTCTAAGAGGTAATTTAGGTATCTAATCCACAAACATGTCTCTGAATTCACGTAGGATAGCAAAGTCTTCTAACTTGGGATTATCTTCTTTTTCTAATAGATTTGTCACTTGGATGGCATAAAATTGGCATCCCTTTCTAATACATTTCTTGAGTTGCATCGCTGAAACTTGTTTGACTGATACAGGTTTTGGTATGCCTTGGGTTGTTTTAACAGTGCCAAAATTATCTTTATAGCTAAGTATCTTTGTATAACAGTCTAGTACTGCTTTGTGTTGTTCTAACCAATCCATCCCGATAATCATATCATAATATCCTAGTGGTAGGATGTTCATATTGGTCCTTATCTTTTGACCATCTAAGCTGAACTCAAGATCGAAAATAAAGTCAACTACTTTCCTTTTAGTTCCTGTTTCTAGTTGTACAAGCCATGATTTTGTGTGCTTCAATTTCTTAAGTTTATTCGACTCTACTACATCGGGGGTAATATAACTTAACGTAGCTCCAAGGTCAATTAAAACATAAATTCGAGTGTCATTGATTTTACCTTCAATTTCTACCACCGAGGACTGGTGGTTATCTTGTCAACCATCTATGGTTGCATTTATCCGATGCAGAATTCTGCCCATGTCTCCCATTGTCGAGCCTTCCTACAAACTGTGAACAACAGTTCTGTTTGTTGCAATTAAATGTAGACAGTTCCTCCTTAGATGAGGCTCTCCACACTCCCAACACTTTAATGGCTTGCAGAAGTTGTCCCCAAACTTCTTCATTCCCATATTTACTGGTTTACCTCTACCTTACGTATTCAGATGATTGGAGTGAAAATCCTTCCTTGGGAAACTTTTTTTTGCATTCCGATAAGGAGATGGCTGGTATCCCTTCTTTTGTTGGTTCATTCAATCTTGTTTCTTATCCTTCCAAGTCTTGGGAAACTCTACCCATTGTTTATACTGGTCATAGAACATTCATTCTTTCCTGAATACCTCACTCAAGGATTTGGGGCTGTCAAACTCAATTCTGTCCCGGTAGACCTGTGGTAAATAGATTAAGAATCATTGGATGTTTACCTTATCCTCCCGAATGTATGGTACAAAACTTAGTAGTTCCATAAAGTTATTTATAAGGTACTCCATCATCATCTGTCTAAGTCGTAACTCATAAAATTCTTTCATCTTCCTTTCATAATAGCTTTCAGAAAGGTATTGTTTCTTGAAATACTTCTTAAAGTTAGACCATTCCTACTGTTTCTCCTTTAGGCCCTTGGCCAATTTCAGGTCTTGCCACCAAATGTTGGCCTTCCCCTTCAGATTTTAGATGGCCATTCTGACCTTCATGTTGTTGGAATAGTTGTAGATTTGGAAGTACTTTTTGATGTCCAACAACCATGCCTCAGCTTCTTCTCCTATCCTGGATTCTCCTTCAAAGGTAGCTGGTTTAATCTTTTTAAATTCTCCTTCAATGTGGTCTACGTGTTTTCTTTTTCTATCTGGTATAGTTTTTTCCTTAGCGGAAGGTGTCCCTTCAGACAAATTGTCTCCTTTTTCTGTTTCCGGTCCAGAATTCTTGGAGGCCCTTTTGCTAACTTCTTCTTCATGGTTATCATATTTTGGGATTTTCTTGGTTACTATACTACGCAACAGGACTTCATTTATCTCTTGATTTTCCTGCTATGATTTCTTCAATTTTTCATTGTCAACCTTGAAAACCTGTAGTTCAACAATAAGATTCCCCATTGTTTCCAACACCTCCCTGGGTGAGCTTCCATCACTATTATGTCTTGGATATCCCAGAGGTCCTTGCTGCGGATTTTCTTCCATCCTGATTTCTTCACCTTCTTGAGTTTCCATAATCAATAGAAAACATAAAGGATTTATGTTTGTAACCACAAGATTCATTAGTTTTTTCATAAATCTGAATATATACTAAGCAATTAATTTGGCCCTGTTCAGGCCTAGTGTTGTAGCTTTTTCTCTGATACCACGTGTAATGAACATCAAATTCACCATAAAAAAAAAAATTCTATGACATAATTCTATTTCGTTTAAGATTAGAATTTAAGTGAAGCTAAGACTCATTTCTGTCCATAATTCTATCACTTCCCTTAACTCTCAAACTACTCCAACATACTCATATGTATATAGGCAACATCTAAACTTAGGTCAAAGGAACCTTTGAGGTTCAGAGAAATAAAGCTCAGGGGAAATCACAACTTACGTTAGATCAAAAGGATCTAGACGCACAGAATTTAACCTCTGATAGGTCATGCAAGAGAGAAATTGAATGAACGGTGGAGAGTCGTCGGATCTAGAAAAGGTGCATGAGGTTTAAACCTCGTAATAGTAGAAGGAAGAGGACTCGTCATGTCCCAAAAGAATTGATACCATCCAATTTGGAGGATAGATGTCAAATATCCAAGCCCATCGAGGATTTGGACACCAAGGAAATGGGATTGAAGACTCTCCCAAATTATCGAAAGGAGAAAGCCAGGATTGATCGTGACCATTGATCATCCCAAAAATATCACAACTATTGATCATGGATAAAATATCGTAGTTGTCCATCAGAGGGACACGTGGCTGTCGGTTGGCGTTTCAGCACCCAGAAAACCAAAGGGCAAGACCCCTCATTTTCGTAAGTCATGAAATCCCGGTATAGAAAAACCCTGAATCGATTTAGCGTTAAAAAGGTTTCAGCATTTTGGCACCTGGGAAACCAAAGGGCAAGATGCCTTGTCTCCGCAAGTCATGAAATTTTGGTACATGAAACTCTAAATCGGTTTAGCATGAAAAATGTTTTTGGCATTTCAGGACACGGGAAACCAAAGGGAAAGATGATGCAGGAGTCCTGAAACCCCAAAACGTGAAAGGTGTAAGTGTTGGTTCGGGAGAGAGGAGAGCAAGGCTATAGTTTAAAAGATGTAAAATCTTTTGGGGTGTCAAGAAAAATGAACCATCATTCTTGTCTAGTAAGGGTATGTTATTGAATGAATCCTCAAAAAGGAATTCAATCATCATATCTTTTGTCGTTATGAATTCCAGAAATTTTACTAAGGCTTAGTTAGAATGTTGTTCTCTACTGTTTTTTCGTAGTTGTTGTCTATACATTCTGAGTTCTTATGCATTGTATGGAATCTATGCATTTCCAAAGGCCCACATATTTTGAATCACATCTCAACAAAAAAAAAGGGGCCCTCGAATATTAATCTATTGTACATATATCAAGCATGATACAAATATATGCATATAATCCTATTAAATGTGTATCCTGTTCATACATCAATACTTTAGTGATATTATTTCTTTGCATAGATTATTACCGAAATATACGAGTACTTAGTCATTATCGTTCCTGTTTATACATCGACATTTCTTATATCATTATCATCATATAAGGGAATCTATACAGAGAAATGAAAAGGAAGAATGGATTCTGAGTTTGTCAAAGTAATCAGTTCTGCACATTTAATTGTGCTTTTAATTGCAAGGTTGATTTTCAGCATTCGGGACTTGCTTGTTACATACACGCAAAGTTCCGTTACTCTATTAAACTCCGAAATAACGAACGATATTGTTCTGAGTTTACTTCCATTCAACACCCTTTATAAACAAATCATGGCATTTAAATTGATGGGCGTTGGGATTTGCTCCTGCTGCAATCTAGGAGTGACTTCTCACACCAATATTTCTGGCACCGTTGCTGGGGAAAAAGTTGAACATTTTCCCCGGGATTGAACGGCATTGATTCTTTGATTCTGAAGGTGCATCAGGCATTAGAGCCCTTGGAGATTGATACTCTGCATCTGGCGACTCCACTGTGGGGACTCCACTATTTCCACTTCTCTGTTTCAGCTGTGGCTACTTTTAGCACACCTAAAAGCTGACCCAGAGGAGATTTTTCGAGAAGGTTTCAGCAACTGCTTTCTCAACTTGAGAAGTTTCCTAGGAGGACAAAACATTAGGATCTGGCCTCTTATGGTGAAAAAAGACCAGACACACTCAAAGTTGTGCATCTTTCACCTAGTGACTCCATGATCCGAGGATTGGTCGACGACTCCACTAATTCGATATGGAAAATATCTTAGCTCAAAGGTTGTCTTTCTGTGACTTTTCCCAGATAGTTGGTTTTCCTAATCCACTACCAGATAGAGATGAATGGAAAGATATCCTCCCTGAATTTCAAGCAAAAATTTCAGAAGTACCAGCTGAGCATTTACTGGACTTTCATGAGTTTATTCATTGACTTAATATCATGCATGAAGATGTCTAGATTAATCTTTTTAAGTATTCATTAAAGGGAGTTTCTCTTGATTGGTGTCGATCTCTTCCCACTGCAAGAATCCATTCTTTGACAAGTTTTCATACAACTTTCAATTAATTTTGTAAAGATTACTTCCTAGCTAAGTGTTTGTATGAAAACTATTGTGATGAGTTTTCTTTTCTTCATAAATCCTATGTCGACCTTGAAGACCATGTTTGTGATGAAGCTTTTACTGTGGAGGAAAGAATTTTCTATGAAAATCTAGAAGCATTGGATGATATTAATTATGTTAGCCCTAGCACAGAAGCATATGACATCATTTCAGATACATCTGTTCCTTTAGATGTTCATAAAGATCAACATGCCTCTTGTGAGAATTTTGAGTTTATAGAGCAGATGTTGTCTATAGTAGATGGCTCTCCTAAATATAGGGTTGAAGCAGATGTTCCTAGTAGCCCTGCTTATGATGACGAAGACCTTCCAATTTTTAAAGAAGAGACAGTTGTGGAAGAGGATTCTTCTCTTTTCCTTCAAGAGGTTTCCCATGATATATTTTTACCTAGGATTAAAGAGAAAAATCTTATGTATGAACAACCAGAAGCAACAGTTGCTACCATCCCTGAAATGGATATTTTTGACAATTATATTCTCGATGGGATCACTATTCTCAAGGTTGATCATAGAAATTAAGGGAAACCCTTTTTTGATGAATATTCTAGTGATGATGAGCAGCAAGATTATCCTACATTTGATCACTATGAAGACACTAACCGACATGACAACAAGCAGAGATTTCCCATGGTCCCTATTTATGATGATTATAAATCTGACCCTTAGGAGATCCATGGAGAGGAGGAGGAGCCGAAGATGCAGTTTACAGAATGCGCAGAGGCAGTCAGCGAGAAGCCATTGCTTGAGATCAGTCAACCTACGTCATCTATCCACCCACTTGTGCTTACCAGAGATATTCAACAACACGTGAACCACTGTGTAGCAAAGGAGGCTGCCTGTCACCCATTTTCTGGAGTTTTCCATTCGTCCTATGAGCCTATGAAGGAATATATGGAGTTGTATTTCCTTCACAATTTGGAGTCACCCTATTTCATCTCGAATTCAACCTATAAGGAGGATTTGAGGAGAGTAATCGTTCTGTTGTCACGGTTACACCATCAGTTTGTGATCATCAACAGAAGGAAAGAGCTTCTATTCAGGAAGTTTCTTGATTGGCTATGGTGGAAGTTTTCTTTCACCTAGCCCCATGTAAAGGAATTTATTAGTTTAGGACCGTACATAAATAATATCCTTGGAGCAATTGTGTTTATCTTTTATTTTCACTTATTGGCATGTATTTTTAAGAAGGGTGTTTTGAGCTCGACTCCATACCCCAACATAAATCAACTGGAGCTGCAGAAGGAGTTCTTAGAGAATCACAAGGATGACTCTATCCCCCATTCAGCCTAATGTTAGTGTCAATTCTTGTGAGGGGGGTGTGTTTCTCTGATTTCAGGCCCTTGGTGTAAATGCATAGAAATGGGGTTTAAAAACCCATCAAATGCATTTTATTCAAAGTTTGCAGTCATGAGTGCCAAGAACAACACATAGAAGAAGTCCATTTTGGGCTTAAAATCAAGCGAGTGGGCATTTTGTTTTCAATGGTGACGATACATAGATGGAGAATATCGGCAATCATCGGGTAAGCTTGAGTCATGTGGTTTAGCACATGGGCTCATCTCTTATGGGAACAGTCAGGAAATGATCGTGGTCATCTGATCTACTCGGGACACATGGTGGTTGATCAGGCTTGGTCACAATTTCAGCTACCGATACTTTAAAAAGATAGGGGGTCTCTCTTCCATTGCATCGGGAAACCCCAAAACATAAAATGATTATCCATTTCGGCATTTTGGCTAGAGAGACTTCAAAAGACATGGGGTCTCTCAACCATTGCATCGAGAAACCTCGAAACATGAAATGATTAGTTGTTTTGGCATTTTGGCTACCAGGACTTCAAAAGATAGGGGGTCTCTCTTCCATTAAATCAGGAAACCCTGAAACATGAAATGATTAGCCATTTTTTAATTTCGACTACCAAGACTTCAAAATACATGGGGTCTCTCATCCATTGCATCGAGAAACCCTGAAATATGAAATGATTAGGCGTTTCGTCATTTCGTCTACCGGGACTTCAAAAGATAGGGGGTCTCTCTTCCATTACATAGGGAAACCCCGAAATGCAAAATGATTAGCCATTTCAGCATTTCAGCTACCGAGTCTTCAAAAGACACGGGGTCTCTCATCCATTACATTAGGAAACCTCGAAACACGAAGTGATTATCCATTTCGGAATTCCATCTACGGGGACTTTGAAAGACAGGGGGTCTCTCCTCCACTGCATCTGGAATCACCAAAATGTGAAGTGAAAAAATAACTTTGGAATATAGGCATGGGGTCACAACCCATGGTCACTTGGGGTGATAGAAAGAGGTCTTTAAAGGGCCGAAGAACTGGGTTTAGCTGCAGGAGGCATCGCCATGTTCTATAGGTGCTAATTCAACTCAGCCTCGATCCTAATCCTTGCTAGAGGTAAATAAAGGTAGGAGGAGGTTTTTGAAACCTTGCCTCACTACTTAAATGTAAGACATGGAAGTTCTATCAGGTAGTCTACCCAAGATCGTCCTATGTGCAGGTTCTCCTAAGAAGCCATTCCAATCTGATGTCCTCGTCTGACCAAAGGAGCCTTCACATGCTAGGTTGGATTTTAATGTTTCATCTACCCTCCTGCTGCCAAGGTGGTGAGTTTCTTTGAGTATATATACTTAAATTTTGTATTTTTGTAAGGATGGATGGGAGAGCTAAGCTCCCAATTGTAAATCTTTAACGAAGCCTCAGGTTCGCTCGTTATAGATTGATATTTGAGACTTATTCTTTAATGGAAGCTAGCATCTTCCTCCCCTTTTTCCTCTAAATCTTAAGATCCTGGGCATGGATGATCCAGTTGGGTGTTGTAATGACTATATAATGTATGTTTGATTATATTATTTTTTCAACATCTTAATTTTCTTGAAGTTTCTCAAATCTGAGAGGATCTTGTATTTGTGACTTTTCCCCTTTTTAAAGTCTTCTCGAAGACCATATGTCTAGAGCAGACTTTATTTCCTTTTTTTTTTCCCTCCACTTACTCACTACTATGCAAAATCATTGGCTTAAATTAGATCAATACCTCACCTATCTTAGTTGTTCCAACCCATTTTTCTGAGTTAGAACGACATTGTTCTAAGTTTACTTCCATTCATCACCCTTTATCAACAAATCATGACATTTAAACTGATTGGCGTTGAACTCTTCTCCCGCTGCAATCCAGGAGTGTGTTCTGATGCCAACATGTGGTATATGGTTTATAATAAACCTCTCTACAATAATAGGGAGGTTCCTTTATGTTTTAGGAGAAAATTATGGGATAATTTTGCTATGGGTAAGGATGCCAACTACATTGACATTGGATAATTAAAGAGTGTTGGTCTAGGGTATGCATATGACTGAGAGCATGCCATGCATGACCCTGTCTTAGGTCCTTGTCCACTAAGAGAAGGTATTAACCCCCTACCCAACATCCTCCTTTTGTAGAGAGCTTGCAACAAGTAAATATAACCATTTCATCATTAAATTGTAGCCTAGTGCAACACAATATCTTTGTTGCATTATCTCGGAAGGAGGTTCATGTTAGCGACATTGATAGAGGGGTTGGAGGTTCAACATGCATGGTAGATTATAGTGAGGAGAGGGCACATGAATATAGTAGTTGTCCATATGAACCTTACAGATGCTCAAGTTGTGGGAAGACATGTTATGGGCCTATAGAACCTAGTAGACATCATCGCTTCTACGCAGAGGTTAGTATCATAACACTCTTTATGTTGTTCATCATTATATATATTTTTTTGTATTATGTGTAGTTATATCAATATTTCATACAATATGTTGTTTTATAGTTGTTACATCGTAGTAGTAGACCCTCTACACCTATGGATGAATCAATTCCTAGCCCCAAGATTGATGCATTGGTATAGGGTGCATGTTCATTGGGTGCACATCACCCTGAAGGACGTGTCACATATGATAAATTCACCATAGTCATTTCTTAATTTTATGGAATACTCAATTTTTTAATGGTATAATGTTTATAAACTATTTGGTAGTAGGCGATGTCCGGGAATATCCATCTGGGATGGACAGGTCACCTACATCACATTTATCATCTGTAGATTTAAATATCATATAAATCTAAAATTGTTTGTGTTTATGTTTTTGAATTTTACTTGTTAGTACTAATAATTCAATTTTATTAATATGTCTGAAGGTTGTAGATATATTTTCTATCTATAGTACCTTTTCACTCCCTGGGCACCTCAACGTTGCTTTTGGGCTACCTTTTTGAATACCTAGGGAGTTATAATCACTACTACAATGTGTGGGTGACAATCACAGTGAACCCCCATCATTTCCATCGACCTCATCGATCAAGACTTCCAGAGTAGAGGTTCTCTCGAACTATGTTGTACAATCCAGTGCTCCATTTTCTACTAAATCTCCATCGATATCTAAGATATTCAGGGTGAGATAATGCATTTATGATAATTTTTTATGTTTCATGAATCTCATTGTTTCTTCATTTTATGTTGATGAATGTATGAATTTCATGTGTATTAATCCCTTGATTTTTTTCTAATGTGATTATAAATAATTACATTAAGAATTAACATATATCTTATGGTGGAAAAGATTCTTAAGTTTTAAATCCATAACCAATTAATGCTTCTCAAGTAGCATTGCTTGCTAATCAATAATGTATCACTACATCAACAATAGAGCATTCCTTCTAAATTATTTTCATGAATGTTCTGGATATCGTTATTCTAACTCACAACCAACAATCCATGGACTACCTATTGAATTATCTCCATCTAAATCTAATGAAAATACACACTCAAATAAGGTTCACCTGAAAATATTGTGACCTAAAAAATGGCATATTACAATAGTTTATTATAGAAATACATTTTTTTATTTAACTTCTACATAATTTGATATCACTTAACAATCTCAAATCAATGTTATGTTAAATTAACCTCCATAGCTAGTACTATAATTAGTCAATTACGAAGATGACATAAGATAAAATTCAATTATGCAAGTACACAACATTTGGACCACCCAAACACTTAGTATATATTTAGAATATGAAGTACATGCACCTACCAATGTCTTATCAGTGGTGGTTAGAAGTCAACATCTTCAAACCCTATCTATGGAAACCATACGATAACATTATACAATATCTCACTCCATTAAACATCATAAACAATGTAACATACACAATGGTAAGTCATTTTTGGAACTCAAATCTATTTCCCACACTTGTACAAGATCAACTCCCTCTATTTTATCAATAGCACACGCATTAGGTAGCACTATGGTTTTAAAATGCCACAAAACCCTAACTTCTTCTTGTACAAGAGCTACATGATAAAAGTATTTATTTCCTCATGTAGGTACAAGTCATAGTATTGCTAGTCTCTTTAGGACAAAATCTTGACCTCGGTATTCACTTGGCACTCCTTTGAGAAGCCTAGTTGTTAATTTCTTAGTTGATTCAATCCTTAATTTAACCAATTTCTAGGGCACCCACATTGTTCCCCATTTTCTATACACAACATATATAAAATCATTTTATTTATGTGTAACTATTCATAAATGCCAAAAACACTAGTCAATGACTCATTAATGCACTCATGTTTTTTTATCTTGTGTAGTGGGTATATGTAAATTTTGTTAAACCCATCAATTATTAATAACATTTATTCAGTCTCCCATGTTTTCCACTATACTTATTGATTTTAATCAATAGAATGAGAGAGTTCACATGGAAACTATATATTAGAATTGGTATCATTTTCCTCCCACAAATAAAGGTTTTGAGTTTACATTTCTTGACACAGCATAAAAAGTAATTACATTCTACCAAATTTCCTCCACGGAGACCTGAAACCATTACTCTTTTCCCTTCACCATCTATGAGAGTTTACTGCACACTCCTTCCCAGTTTTTAGGTTAGTTCACACAAGGAGAAAAAGGACCCTCCCAAACCCAATCTCGTAAACATTTTGATTCCGTGCCATTCCTTGCCATACAATGCCATTTCCATGCCATTATAATTATTTTCCAAGTCATTCCATGGCATGCCATTTCCATTCCATTTCTATTTCCATGTCATTGTCATGCCTTTCCATTCCATGCCATTTCCATTCCATTTCCATGCCATGTCATGTCATGCCATTGTCATGACTTTCCATTTCCATGCCATTTCCATTCATTTCCATGGCATGCCATTGTTGTTCCATTTCCAATCCATGCAATTCCATGCCATGCCATTTACATCCCTTTCCATGACATGTCATTGCCATGCATTTCCAATAGATGACATTCAATGCCATTTCCATTTCAATTCCATTGTCATTTAGCTTCTCATGTATTGTCATGTAGTTTTCTATTTTAACCTATATAATAATAAATATAACATTCCATAAAATTATGCAAGGAAAAAGTCAAATCAACATGTGGATTGCAAGGAAACAAGAATAACAAAAAAGGAAACATTGCCATGCCATTTCCATGCTTCAAAATTAAACCCTTGGAATACAGCTTGACACATTTTAATACATTTGTGTCATAGTTTTCATCCCTCGAGGGCTTGATGTCTTGAAAATTGTATGGATTCCATGTTTCATCTTGCCTTTCAACAACAATTTGTTATCTAAACGCTATTTTAAGTTTGCATTTTCAACCCCATTTCAAATAATGATTACTTTTTCTAAGGGATGTTATAGTTGTCCTTATATTTTCATTTTGCTAATAATAATTTCATATAACTCATTAGTTCTTCGACTTAGTGCATTTGCGATTTTATTCTCCTTTCATGTTTCTGTGTCGAACTTCGAAATCAAAATCACATAGAAATACTAACCACCTTTCCTATCCTACATTGAGATCTTGTTCAGTAAATAGATCTTTTACACCATTGTTATATCTTAATGAGAGTAATTTTCTTCCCATCAAATAATGCCGCCACATTTTTTGTGCATGAATTACAACTTGTAATTCCAAATAATGAGTTGCATACTTTCTTTCACATTCCTTCAATTTGTGATATTCATAATAAATTACATGTCTGTATTGTGAAAATACTCCACCTAATCCCTTTTTACTTGCATCTACGCAAATGGAAAAAATATTTTTAAGGATCAAATACTTTAAGGATTGGTGTCATAGTTAGTAAATCTTTCAATTTATAAAAATTGTCATGGCATTTTTAAGACCAAATAAATTTATCTCCCTTTTTTTGCAGTGATGTAATAGGGTAGGAAATCTTGTGAAATCCTTCGATAAACCTCCGGTAATAACTCGTAATCCCCATGAATGATCGTACTCTGCTACGTTTTTAGGTATGACCCATTCCATAATAGTTATAATTGTTTCATGGTCTAATACAATACCATCCTCTGATATTACATGTCATAGATATTTTATCTTTCTTTGACAAAAGTCACATTTATCAAACTTAGCATATAGTTTATGCTCTCTTAGAGTCTATAGTACTATTTTCAAATGTTTCTCATGTTCTTCTTCATATTTTGAATACATTAGTATATCGTCGATAAGAATCATATGAATTTATCTTAATTTTTGCACTTCAAAATTTTTTTGAGCCTTGATAGATTTGATCTCTATTGATAATTAATAAACAGATATGAGATTAAAATAAATCTAAGATAGTTTTAATTTTTAATGAGTATATAATTATGGATGAAATTAATGCTAAAACAATTTTTATAAAATTTACATTAATAAACATCTTGAAAAAATAAAAAAATATACATTTAACAAAATCTCAAAATAATAAATAGTTTTTCCAAAATATTGTAAAAAGTATATAGAATTAACAAAAAAACATTAATCAGGGAAATCATCAAGAAAAGGTTGTATAATATGATTGATACCATGAAAGTCATAATACATAGCTCTTTAAAAAGTTGTACCAACATTCTTGAGATTGAAAGGGAGTTTACGGTATGCGAAGGTACCCCAAGAAAAAATAAAGGTGGTTTTGAGTCGATCCGTGGGTAAAATATTTATCTGATTATAGCCAAAGAATCTGTCCATTAGAGAGAAGATTTCACTTCTGTCACATTCATCGACAATCTAGTCAAGAAAAGGGGTTGGATAATTATCTTTAGGACAAGCCTTATTAATATCCCTATAATCAACACACACAGATCATTCTTTGTTTCTTCATGGCTAGAACAATATTGGACACCCAATGAATCAATGCTACAAGGTATAGAAAACCATATTTAACAAGTTTCTCAACTTCACGTTTGATTACTGCGGCTTTTTGTGGATGAACTAGATGAAGTCGTTGTCGAACAAGCTTAGTGTTAGGGTATGTCTTAATTTCATGTACAACGATATATGGGTCAATTGCAAGCATCTCTTCGTAAATCCAAGAAAATACATCACAAAATTTGTGGAAAAGGGACTTGTAAATTTGGATCTCATCGGGAGAAAATGAGGAACCTTTGTGAATATTTTTTAAAATTCCAAGCTTAATCGAAATATCTAGAGGGATAGTGGGTGAAATATTTCCCAAGTTTACTTTATACAAAATATCACGTGTTGGTTCAGAAACTGGAGGGAAATTAATAATTGTGGATGGATTCGAAATACGTCGGTAAATATCAATAGTCTCAGGTTCAAGGAAGAGGATAGAAAAATGATGTCCATCATCCCATGGTGTTTCTTCCATAGACATAATTGTCACGATTGTTTCATTAGTGTGTAATATCATGTGAAATGGATCAAGAGACATATCAAAGAGAGAGTGAGAATAAGGTGATGCCAATTGAATATCCTGATAATCCAATTCAACCGGACTTAATGACATTTGGTTTCCATAACGAGGACATTCTCATAAATTCAAATTTAAAATTTCAGGGAGTGAATAGATTTCGAAAATTGTTAAGTATAAAGGAAGGGACAGTAAATAAAAACAGAGGTAGTCAGGAAGGTAAATCTATTACTATATCCCCAAAAGCATTCCATGAATTATAATACTTTTAAATTAAAATTCAGAAAAATGGAAACGCACAGAACATAAATCCCTCGATTAAATTACAGGATGTTTTCTACAAGACAACAAGGTATTTCCACAACTACAGAGTTTCAATAATTGATAGAAATAACTAACGAATAATTTCAGAAGCATCTATGGGTATGGGAATCATAAATCCCCGATTTCATTTCCAAAACATTATGAACAAAAATCTTAAAATTTTAATCATTCAAGTGTAAATCACTTGTAAGACCCTACAAGACAATAAATAAAAATTTACAATACATTTATAGGGAGCCAAAAGACTTATATTGAGTTTGTAATTCAAGCTACAAATCAACCTCCCTTATAAATTGGTGAATGGAAAGGGATAAGATCAAAAGTCAACACAAGGAAAAGACAACGCACATTCCCATTAGAGCATTGATAGCTCTAAGATGTTTTCATAAATTCCCAAATCATTACAAGTAAAATATGCGTTAAGAGCTTACGATTTGAACAATCCTAACCACAATCCCTTTTTCCAACAACAATTAAATTACTCACATAGAAGGAAACTAAGGAATTTTAGGATAGTAAGAAACTAATTAATGGAAGTTCATTATACAAGAAATCATTACTCGAAAATTTCCAAAACCCAAGCATATATAAAAAGACATTCTATGGAATACATGATCCATTCACTAGCCTAAATTTGAAACTATATAGACTGATAATTTAAATTAGAAATATGATATTCCAAATAATGGCAGTGATCAAGAAAGCCATACTTTGTTTTCCATAGATCAGCTAGAATCTGTTGTTCCTTTGAGAGCTTAAAAACATAGTAATTATCAGATTTTCTTTTAGATCTCAAACAATAATGAACTTTCCAATTCAAACTTAGAATTACAAAAAAATTTAGGATGGATTTCTAAATCTCTTATTTTACAATAAAATATTAATGCAAATACAAATATTAAATGAAAATATTGTAACCAAAGATGAAGAAATCTAAAGATGTTCTTCAACAAATGGCACTCCTCCCTTTCTCCCACTTGCTAATCGTTCAGATTTCACTGGTACCTCCCAACCAACATTAGGGGTACTCTTCTTTCCCCTTATCCCCCTAGAGACAAAGGGTCCAAGAACACACAAAACCATAAAATAATTTACCTCCAATCTTTCCTCACAAGGTAGAACCATCAATATTTCTCAAGCTCGGTATCCCAACTCTCACAATTAAAACCAGTCAAACAATTTGCAGCATAAATTTACCCATAACCAGTGTGATCCTTTTCCCATATTTTCCATTTTATTTATAGGAGTTTCCTTAATGAAACATCCCCACTTGAACAATTAATTCACCTTTTAATTAGATAAATTAGAATTATTTCCCCTTTACACTTGTCACCCTTTCTCCAAGTTGCACAAGAAATTCCACATTTTATTTAATTAAAGTAAATTTCCCTCACCCTTCCTAAAAGTGATCCTTAAATCAATCCTAGTTGTCTCTTTATTCCCCATATTCCCATTTAATAATTGATGCCTTAATAAATCTGAGCTGAGTTAAAATAGGATTCTTCTCCTAGTTAACTAGTGCTAGATAGACTCTAGATTACTTTCTATGCGTACTCATTCTTTCATGTTTATGTCTTTGTTATTTAAAAAACCCCCTTTTATATTTTATTGCACACAAGTTCCTTATATCAAATATTTAAATGTATTTCAAAGTTTCTTAATACTTAAATTGATTTACTTAGTCCACTCGCTATTTAATTTGTAATTTAGTTTTAGTCTTCTTACCAACTTAGACTTAGGCTTAATTGTTTAATAGGCTTAGAATTTCGTTTGGGGATTTATAAGTAATCATTTAAATCCTTAATTAATTAATTAAATCTGGAAATTCTTAAATATTTTACATGGTTTAGTTATTCTCTCAAGGTTTTCTAAGCCACCTAGATTCATTGACTCAATTTTTATTTACACGAAGTGCCCTTCAAGACGCACTCCATGCTCCAAGGGTTCCACTGGCCTTTGACTGGTTTTTGTAGTTGTCCAACACTTGGAGTCAGAACTCCATTCAGGTGACCTTGTGAGATACTAAGGGACTCTAAGGAATAAGGACTCTTCCTTATTGTGAGCCCCTTATTAATATGTGTGAGTGACTATCTCAGTCTTCCCTCACGATATCGTGGATATCTAGAACTAGGTAATCGTTAACCTAAAATTTGAGCCACAACAAGAGTGATAGTAGGATGTGTCAGTGACTTTGCCACACCTCTCCCTCAATGTATGCTTTTTTGTGCATGGCCCCTTTACTCCTTATGTGATTTAGATCAACAATCATTCATCATCCTACATCTATCAACAATACACTTTCAATGATCCATATACAAATTTACACTATAATCAATCATTTGTCACATATCTGTCAATGAAATAATCAAACCAATACAATCCACTCCGTGACTCAATCCAGAGTCCAAGGAGGTCCATTCATGCCATAAACATCTATAATCTATGATGTTTCCTACACACTCACGTATACTCATCAATATCATCTCTCAATACATATATCAACTAATAGTAAATCACAACCTATCCCATCATCATGTAAAATCCATAGTCGAAACAAATAACATTGTACTATAACCGGATTACTTGCACGCAAGTTTCCTTAAAAAATAATTCGACAACATGTTCTCAGTAGAGAGGGATGTTACATACACCCCCTCTTGTTTTAAACTTCATCCTGAAGTTCCAAAGTACATAAAATGCAATAGACAAAAGTAGCTGAAAATATCTATATGTCTAATATATAAAACAAATAAGGAAACTATTGACACACATCACATGCATCGTCCCAGGTAGCCGAGTGTGGACTATAATTTTCCCACTGGACCTTGACACTGATCAAACTTATTCTTTGAGGACACTTTCTTGCAAGTGAGCCATATTATTATGCCATTGAGCCTTGATTACTATTATGAGGCATTATGGATGTGATTATATGGTATTTTACTGTATTGAATTAGACAGGTTCTATTGACTTGATTCTCCTGAGTGTGTAGGATTTGGACCTCGAGGATGTTGAGGCATTGATGAAACCCTTGGACTCTAGATCGAGTTAGGGAGTGGACTATTCAGGTTTGATTGTTGTATATATGTGACATTTGTGCATCTAATTAGATGTTATGATTATGGATTTTATTCTTACATGATTTGTTAATGATGCAGGATGACGATAGCTTGTCATCCATAGTCACATGTGGAGTAGAGTGGTCACACATGATAACTAGAGACGTTGAGGGAGACATGTGGATAGCATCCTTGCCACATTCTACTAGCACTCCCGCTATGGCTTGAACTGTAGATTAACGATTACCTAGTTTGAGAAGACCCACGATGCCATGAGGGAAGAGTGCAATAGTCGCTCATGATGATTCTAAGGGGCATGAAATAAGGCTGGGGCCTTATTTCTTAGATTCCCTTATTATCCCACAAGATCACCTAGTGGAGTTTTGACTCCAGGGTTTTTTGATGTCTACCAAGTCGGTCAAGAGGTGAGGGGCACCCTTGGAGCATGAAGTCTGTCCTAAAGGGAACGTTGTGCAAGAAAAACATAAATAGGTGAGTGGAACCCTTGGAGCACAGAATGAGTTCTGAAGCGCACGTCATGCAAGAAAAACATAAATAGGCGAGTGGCACCGTTGGAGCACGTACTGCATCCTGAAGGGAACATCGCACAAGGGACACAAAAGGAGGCGAGTGGTAGCCATGAAGCACCTAGTGCATCCTGAAGTGGCATGTCGCATTGTTAACTAATAAGTTAATAAAACTAGATGGCCTTAGAAATAATTTTGTGATAAGAAAGATTTAAAAACAAATTATCTAATAAAATGTCACCTAGCCTCGAAAATTAAAATCTAGGTCTAAAGTAATAGTTGTCGAAAAAATAAAAATAATAATAATCATCATTAAACATGTGATGAAAGGGGGGAAAGAAATTTGATTAAATTATTAAAATCAAATTATTGAGGTATTTAAAATTTAAAAGGGAAATAAGTTTTTTATTTCACTTGCTAATTAAAATTTATTAATCAAAAAGAAAAAGGGAAAAAGGTAATTTTCTACACTTGCCATTTGAGTTTTAACTCAAAAGGGAAAGGGGAAATTTAAAATAATTAGGAAAATAGGAAAAAGAGGGAAACATAAAGAGAAAGGGAAACATAATGAAAAAGAAAAAAGACTAAATTAGTAAGGTATCTAGCATTTAAGAACTTTCTAAATTGAACTCAACTAGTGAATTATTAAGGGGGTAAGTCATTAAAATGTGTAAGGGACTATGAGGTCACCTAGGAACGATTACAGGAATGCTTTTAGGTGGGTGAGGGAAATATGAGTAATTAATTAATTAAAGAAAATAATTTATGGTTGAATGAAGGAGATGGGTGACACATGTACGGGGAGGATTTTTATGAATTAAATTATTGAACATTAAATTAAACGGGATTTTGGGAAAGTAAATGACCTATAAACTCTATATAAAGAAGGGAGGAGAAGGATGATTGATCTCTTCTATTATGCATAATGTTACACTGTAGAATTTTAGACTTGAATGACTTAGCTTGTGGTAGTTGGGATTCCCAGCTAGCTAAGGAGTGGTAGCTCGGCCTTGCAAGATGAGCTGGGAGCTAGTTGATCTTTGGTTCAGAGTGCATGGCCCCTTTGCGGCTCGGGGGTCTAAGGGGGAAGAATATTCCCCCTAGTGTTAGCTGGGAAGTAACGGTGAAGTCTCATTGGTCAGCAAGCGGGAGAGGCATGGAGCACGTGAGACAACAACTCAAAGAGGAAACCTTGGGCTAAGGTATGCTTACTTTTATTATACATATTAGATTAGTACTATACTTTACGCCTTTAATCCTATACTTTTATTTAGGTAAAGGAAATGTTGACTTGATTCCCTTGGCTTTTGATCCCTGATTGTTGTGAGTGCCCTATGGTTTTATTGATTTGTGATGAGTTTCTTGTTTTCTTCACCTTCATCCCTAGCTCATCATTCCATGCTCGAGATGTTAGCCAAAAGACGAATCGACAGTCGTCACTTCGGTGTTAATAGACCTATAGATCTAAACACCCTTCTTTTCTGTGCATGGATGATGAGCGAAGGATGTTTCTGCCTAGCCGTCTAACCTTGTTGATTGTTCCTGGTTGAGTGTTTGACTTGTGCTTGGTTGCAATGGATTACCTCCACAATTGTTTATTCCTTCCCTCAGTGAACCATTTATGATCCCTTGCGTTGTTGTATTTCCCGGCGAAGTAACCCTATGTCTTAATACCCTTCTTGGAAATTTATGTTTGCATTTTGATATTGGAATGAGAGTGGATTTACGCTTTTAATGGGAGAGAATCCAAATGTTAAATGCTTTTGTTTATTTTTTACCTTGAAGAACAATGAATCTACTTATGTTTATGAACTTGTTTATGACTGTGTTTGTGAATGGTAGAAAATGTTTTCGTTTTAAGTGTAGGATAGAATACGACAACGTTGGTCAGAAATTTACTTAGCCTTCAATTCATTTATCTGGGCATCTTACCCATCATCCAACTTGGTTCTTCTTGGAATTATAGCATGACAATTTTTATTTACCCAACCACTTCTTTATTTACACTGTGGTTTCACGGATTTTTATGACAGCTTTCATTTTTTTTACATGCACCTTTTTGAGTGTTCCTGCATTGGATTAATGAAGTTTGCACTCCCTTTATTGATTAGGAAGTGGTTATCCAATAATTTTACCTCAGCGAATTAGGTGGTCATGGCTATGATGTCATCGTTTTACCATGACCGCCACCCTCTAGATCCTGAGCTTTACCAATTTCATTTATCTCGTGTTTAACATTGATTTTACAATCTGATATGCCATTGTTAACACTAAAACCATGGCTGGTCAAGATTGCATTTTTACCTTCCCCACAATTTTTCCAGGATCTCTGCTTTCTTTATTGAGAAAATGATGTTTATGTTCCCCACAGTTCTCCTCACTCTGTTTTTTTTTTATCTCTCGGGTTTATGATGGTGTAGACCTGCATTAATACGATTTTTCTTTATGCCGACATCAATACAATTTTTGTTTACATGCTTGCGTTTTGTTATGTCACCTGGTTGAGTGTGTGTATGTGGTTTGGCTGTGATTTTATATGGATACGTGTTATGCCTAGTCCCCATATTGGCTATGGTCATAATGTGAGAAAGTTATTGCTATCTGTTGTGTAGAAACTTCTTGAAGATCTCACTGTAACATAACTACCACCAACAATAAATTTTGGCAGTAAATCTCGATGGGGATGTGAGCGTTGATAGTACCCTTCAATATTTGACAACCCTTTGTGTGTTATGTTTAAAATGGTCAACCTAATAGTAATTTCGTACAACATTGTTAATATACTGCGATGCTGAATTCTAGGTACCTTCCATTTAACCTAGCCAACAGCCTAAAAATAGCCTGCTTTAATGGCATTGTGATTTCTCAACAATTTCCTTTATTGTTAATAAACAACTTGTCATTTTTAGTACAGTTAATATAGATGGACGATGGCATGTTGTGTTTTAATTTGTTAATAAGTATTCTAATTGTAGCATTCTATATTAATATTGTTATTTAATGTTAATTGCTAGTTAGATTGAAATTTTGGATTAATTAAGAATTGCCTAGTTAGATTGTAATTAATGATTAAAACTAGATTGGTGAGTATTGACTAAATTGTAAATTTAGAGTTGCTAACTTGATTTATAATTAATGTTAAATTGATTTATAATTATTTTCCAATTGGTGGTTGACTCGTCAAATCAGATTGTATTTAATGCTAAGTGAGGGTTGGAAATCATTGATTTAGAGTGGTTAATTCAGATATGTATTTAATGCTAATTTAGATAGTAGTTATTGACTAGTTTAGACTTGAATGTGGTATTGGGGTGTTGGAAAAGTCACGTAACAGTTGCACTTTCTCCCTTTGAGTAACGTCATCTGGAGTCTTGTCTACCTGTTGGTTGGGGTATGGGTGTATCCTTCTTGTCAGTATATGGTTCCTAGCGCATTGGAGTAATCTAAAGTCGTTGGTCCAGATAGGATGTGTTGCGCCAAGGTTATTGACGCATCTATCACTTGGGGACAGCATGACTCTTGATGAGGGGATCATGGTTTTCCCTATTGGATAGCGGTGGATGATAACTTGGTCGGAGTCGGTGTATTCCATGTGAGTGTTGTTGAGCATTGTAATTTTTCTTTTTGCGCATGGGTTGAACGCCTACATGAATTTGGTTTGGGTGCCTTGATGTTTTGTCTTTGTTTGTCAAGTTCATGGTCTCGGGAGGGGGATACGGTCCCATAGATGGTAGGTGTGGTCATGTTATTTCGAGTGGGTATTTGTTTCCCCCTTGTTTCTCTACGCATGTTTCACCCAGTTTCTCTTGTGCCAATGCATGGAGTCATAGTTTCTTGTTGCCTAGACTGTGTGCTTGCGTTCATCGTTAGTTGTATGGCTAAACTGTTGTTGTCGTCAAATTCTTTCCTAAAAACAAAAAAAAAATTACACTTCTTCTTCTCTTGTAGTTGTAATGAAGGGGCTGTTACATATGGTATCAAAGGGGGTTCAACCCTGTGCCTGTGGATCGCCAGACTTTCCACTGTAATAAATGAGTATTAACCCTTATGTTAATTAAAAACCTTAACATGTCCTTGTGTTGATTTCATTTAGAGGATTCCTCAGAGATGACAATGTGGGGTCGTGGAAGGAGGTGCGACGCCTCCAAAATTTCCTACACCCTCAGAGTCAAACCCCCTAGGGGAAGAGAAAGTCCTTGGGAAAGATTTTCTTGTTGTAAGAGATGATGATGGTCTGACCAAGCCTTTCCCGGTAATCTCAAAGGGCCTTGATTCACCATCGATACTGAGATGATGTAAGCGAACATGTATCCCTGACGGTCCATAGTGCGCCATATCCGGTACCATTAGCATCCCTTGTGAACTCGAGAGAGTCGATTTCTCAAGTCCATGAGTGTCACAGATGGTCGTTTCATTGAGGCACGGTTGTAGAGCAAGGTGTTATTCTTAACTCTTAGAAATTACTCCAGCATGAAGGTCCGTGTGGTGGTATTTCAACTGAAGGGGAACATTCTTCTATGGATTTTGACACTCCTGCCACTTTGAACATGGTTGTCAATGACGT
>JZKD02S1708508.1:152052-186705 GCA_000966675.3 Picea glauca
CTTGATTCACCATCGATACTGAGATGATGTAAGCGAACATGTATCCCTGACGGTCCATAGTGCGCCATATCCGGTACCATTAGCATCCCTTGAGAACTCGAGAGAGTCGATTTCTCAAGTCCATGAGTGTCACAGATGGTCGTTTCATTGAGGCACGGTTGTAGAGCAAGGTGTTATTCTTCACTCTTAGAAATTACTCCAGCATGAAGGTCCGTGTGGTGGTATTTCAACTGAAGGGGAACATTCTTCTATGGATTTTGACACTCCTGCCACTTTGAACATGGTTGTCAATGACGTTTCATGGGAACTATTTGAGGAATGGTTCCTGAAGAGGTATATTTTTGAGGAATTCGTTGAGCGTTAGCTCAACAAGTTCGACGAATTATGACAGGGAGGTCATATGGTGGCGAGTACAAGACCTGTTTTTTGAGCTGCTTCGGTATGCTTCGCACCCTCACCACAAAACTTAAGGTCAACAAGTTTGTGTTGGCCTTAGCATTGGAATTCAACTTCTACTTTGAGTATCAGGATTACTGGACTGAAGAAAGTATGTTGGAATGTGGGGAGCCACATTTCCAACGTGACTGCCCAGTGAAGAGGACTAGAGCATATGGATCATTCGGACCCATTACCATGGGAGATTTGGGCAAGGCCCATCAGATTCATGTAGCAGTGAATAACCAAAAGGCAAAGCACTTGTCGATTGTGCTTGAGACGTTAGGTACCATTGTTGACCAGAAATTAGTATTTGATTGATCTCAATGCTATAGAGAGTTTCCATTTCTGGTGCAATGCTAAAAAGGATTAAGGTAAAGGCAGTCAAATAGGGTGAGTTTAGCTTTGTAAAGATGGCCTTAGGATCCAAACAAAGGGTTGGAGGAAAGGTTACGGACTATACCTTAACCTAGGAGAGTTTTTTACCAAGGCCCACCTGTACGTTATGATCTTAGGATCTTATGACATGGTGATCAGTATGGACTGGTTGGAATAGCATGAGGCGATACTCAATTGTAAGATGAAACGATTGGGCTTGGTTGATGTTGAGGGACAGAGACGTGTGATTGTAGGATGGAACCAAGGAGATTCCCTCAACTTCATCTCATCCTTCCATCTACGTAAGAGCATGTGCAAGGGATGTAATGTTTATACGATCCTTGCGTTAACTGAGAAGGGAGTAGCAGAAGGTCTAGAAAACCTTCCGGTGCCGAGAGAGTTGGCAGACGTCTTTTCAGAGGAGTTACCTGGGATGTCGTCGGAGAGGGAATTGGATTTTACAATAGACCTAAAATTGGGTACTTAAACAATAGCGAGAATTCTTTATCGTATGTCAACCCTGGAGTTACAGGAGTTGAGAATGTAGCTGAATGAGTTTTTGGACCTGGGACTCATATGTCCTAGTGTCTCATCATTGGGTGCACCTGTTATTTTCATACAAAGGAAGGTTGGGCCGTGGATACTCTTCATTGACTACCATCAATTGAGCAAGGCAATGATCAAGAATCAATATCCACTGCCAAGGATTGATGATTTGTTCAATCAGATGAAGGGTGCAACGATGTTTTCCAAGATTGATTTGCAATAAGAGTATCACTGGTTGTAGATCAAGGAGGATGATGTCCCTAAGATCCCCTCTAAGATGAGGTTTGGATATTATGAGTTTACAGTTTTATTGTCTGGATTGACAAACAACCCAGGGGTTTTATGAGTTGGATGAATGGGGGTTCCGTGAGTACTTGGACAAGTTCGTCTGAGTATTCATAAACAATATTTTGAGTTACTCCTGGATGATGGAGGAGCATGAGAAGAACTTTCACTTGGTACTACAGTGTCTGCGAGAGAACAAATTGTATGGGAAGTTGTCTAAATGCTCATTTTATCAAATCGAAGATTCACTACTTATGGCATGTCATCTCTGGCGAAGGTATCACCATTGAGGATATTATGGAATGGCCTACACTGATGAATGTCCCGAAAGTGCACAACTTCATGGGTTAGGCAGGATAATATCGATGGTTTGTCGAGGGATTTTCGAAGATAGAAAATCCAATCACAGAGTTGCAGAAGAAGAACAAGAAGTTAGTTTGGACCAAGAAATGCATGGAATATTTTCATAGGCTCAAGGATCTGTTGACAACAACACCAATACTAAAGTTCTCTGACATGGACGCAGACTTCTTGGTATGAACTGACAGATCCAAGGAAGTCTTAGGTGGAGTCTTGATGCAATATGATTGAGTGATCACTTACATCTTGAAGAAATTGAGAAGGCATGAGAAGAACTATGTGACACAGGATTTGGAGTTGCTAGCCATTATTTATGCCTTGAAGGTTTGGAGACACTACCTAGTCAGATGAAAATTTGAACAAAAGACGGACCATTGTGGACTACAACACATCCTTATGCAAAGTGACCTGAACACGTGAAAATGACATTGGTTAGAACTGCTTAGTGAGTATGATTTCAATATTTCTCACATAAAAGGAACAATGAATCGAGTGGAAAATGCATTGAGTCGAAGACCACGCATCTTTTTGGTGTTGCCTCTTTAGAAGAATCTATGTGAAAAGATTCTAACCTTACAGTGTGATGATGACTGGCACAAGAGGTCGAGGATTTTATTGGACAAAACGCAATGATGGTACCAAGATTTGAAGGATTTACGTTGGACGACGATGGATTTTTAGGTTTAAAAACCAGATTTATGTACCACTGAATGACACATTGAGAAGATTTATCCTAAATGAGGATCATAGAGCAGTATACATGGCTCACCCGGGAGTCACGAAGAGGAGGGCGGACCTTAAACCCTTATTCTTCTAGAAAGGAATGAAGGAAGACATTGTCAACTATGTGGCCATATGTCTAGAATTTCAATAGGTAAAGGCTGAACCTATACATCCAGCACGATTACTACAACCACATGCTATTCTGAAATTGAAATGGTAGGTTATTTTGATGGATTTTATTGTTGCATTGCCACTGGTGGAAGGGAGTCATGACTCAATTTTCGTGGTAGTTGATGCTCTGACGAAGAGTGCTCATTTTATTCCTGTGTGTACAATGTATTAGGCACTTGACATAGCTAGAGTTTTCATAAGTGATATTGGTAGGTTGCATGTCATAACTAAGATGATAATATCCGATCAAGAATCGATGTTCACTAGATGGTTTTGGACTGGTTTCCAAGAGGACTTGGGAACCCAAATTAAATTTAGTACTGTGTACCACACAAAGACTAACAGGCAGATCAAACGAATGAACCAGACCATGGAAGACATGTTGTGCATGTCTTGATGGACCAACAGAAGCGTTGGAAGAATTCTTTCCACTGGTAAAATTCGATTATATCAACAATTACCAAAGCACCATTAAGATGGAGCCTTTCGAGTTTCTTTATATGCAACCATGTTGGACACATTTGAATTGGGATTGGCTTGAGGATAGGATCCAGGTGGGACCGGAAGTGATCCAAAAATTGGAAGATTAAATGAAATCTATAAGACAAAGGATCAAGGAAGCACAGGATCACCAAAAGATTTATGTCTATGAACGTCGTGTCAACCATAGTTACGATGCAGCGATCGAGTGTTTTATTGGAAGAAACCACAGAAGAGTTTGATCAAGTTCAGAAAAGGGGATAAACTATCTCCTACAATTTTTTGGAAAAGAGAGGACCATGGCCTAATTACTAGCCTTTCTTGATTCTTGAGGCATTTGCACGATGTCTTTCAAGTCTCCATTCAAGACATTATGATTAGTGATCCTACACATATTTGACTTGAGAAACTTGTGGGTGTCAGATGAGGGTGCGCTCACAGCTAAGTCGATCCACATCTTGGATTATCACTTTCGACAGCTACAATTTCAAATAGTAGATGAGGTCAAGGTTCAGTGGGACAACTATAGTCCACACCCAATGACCTCAGAGGACGCATATGATATGCGCCAACAATTTCCATTTTGTTGTATGGATAGACTTATGACATTGTGATACACATTGTTTCACCACTTTTATACTGCGAAACTTTGGGACAAAGTTTAGACCAAGAGGGGTGTATGTAACATCCCTCTCTTGCGTGCACTGAGTGAACTTATTCTTTGACACTTGCTTACAAGTAAGAAAGATTATTATACCATTGACCGTTGATTACTATTATGAGACATTATGGATGTGATTATATGTTATTTTAGTGTATTGACTTAGATATGTGCTATTGAATCGATTCTCCTGAGTGTGCAGGATTTTCACCTCGAGGATGTTGAGGAATCGATGAAACCCTTGGACTACAGATCAAGCCAGGGAGTGTACTATTGGGGTTTAATTGTTGTATAAATATGACATTTATGCATCTGATTAGATGTTATGATTATGGATTTTATTCTTACATGATTCGTTGATTATGCAGGCTCATGATAGCTTATCAACCAAACTCACATGTGGAGTAGAGGGGTCATGCACGATAACCAAATATGTTGAGGGAGAGGTGTGGAAAGCATCCCTGCCACAACCTACTAGTATTGTTGTCATGGATTGAACTGTAGGTTAACAATTACTTAGTTTGAGAAGACCCACGATGTCGTGAGGGAAGACTCCGACAGTTGCTCACAATGATTCTAAGGGGCATGCAATAAGGCAAGGGCCTTATTCCTTATAGGCCCTTAGTCTCCCACAAGATCACTTGGTGGAGTATTGACTCCAGGGGTATTTTATGTCTACCAAGTTAGTCAAGAGGCGAGTGGCACCCTTGGAGCATGGAGTGCATATTCAAGGGTACGTTGCACAATAAAAAGAGAAATAGGTGAGTGACACCCTTGGACCATAGAGTGCGTCTTGAAGGGCACGTCGCGCAAGAAAAATGAAAATAGGTGAGTGGCACCCCTAGAGCACGTAGTGCATCCTGAAGGGAACGTCGCGCAAGGGAAACAAAACATGGCAAGTGGCACCCTTGGAGCACCTAGTGCGTCCTGAAGGGGAACGTCATGTTGTTAACTAATAAGTTAATAAACCTAGATGGCCTTAGAATGAATTTTGTGATAAGAAATATTTAAAAACGAATTCCCAAATAAAATGTCACCCTCCCTAAAAAATTAAAATCTAGGTCTAAAGTAATAGTTTTGGAAAAAATAAAAATAATGATAATCATCATTAAACATGTGACGGAAGGGGGGAAAGAAACTTGATTAATTAAAATCAAATTATTGAGGGATTTAAAATTTAAAAGGGAAATGATTCGTTTATTGCACTTGCTAATTAAATTTTTTTAATTAAAATAAAAAGGGAAAAAGGTAATTTTCTACCCTTTCCATTTGAGTTTTAACTGAAAAGGGAAAGGGGAAATTCAAAAGAATTAGGAAAATAGGAAAAACTGGGAAACATAAAGAGAAAGGGAAACATAAGGAAAAAGAAAAAAGATTAACTTAGCAAGGTATGTAGCATTTAATAAATTTCTAAATTGAACTCAACTGGTGAATTAGTAAGGGGGGAAGTCATTAAAATGTGTAAGGGAATATGGGAACACCTAGGAACGATTCTAGGAATGCTTTTAGGTGGGTGAGGGAAATAGGAATAATTAATTAATTAAAGAAATTAATTTATGGTGCAATGAAGGGGATGGGTGACACATGTATGGGTAGGATTTTTATGAATTAAATTATTGAAAATTAAATTAAATGGGATTTTGAGAAAGTAAATGACCTAGAAACTCTATATAAAGGAAGGAGGAGAAGAATGATGGATCTCTTCTATTATGCGTAACGCTATGCTACAGAAGTTTAGAATTGACTGACTTAACTTGTGGGAGTTGGGATTCCCATCTTGGTGAGGAGTGATAGCTAGGCCTTGCGAGGTGAACTGGGAGAAAGTTGATCTGTGGCTCAGTGTGTGTGGCCCCTTTACGGCTCGAGGGGATAAGGAGGAAGAAGAGTATCCCTAGCATTGGCTGGGAGGTACCGGTGAAGTCTCATTGGTCGACAAGCAGGAGCGCCACAGAGTGCACGGGACAATGACTTAGAGCGGATGACTTGGGATACAATACACTTACTTTTATTATGCATAGTAGATTATTATTATACTGTATGCCTTTAATTCTGTACTTTTATTTGGGTAAAGGAAATGTTGACTTGATTCCCTTGGATTTCAATCCGTGACTGTTGTGATTGTCCTATGGTTTTATTGATTTGTGATGAGTTTGCACTTTTTCTTTTCCTTTGTCCCTAGATCATCAGCTCACGCCTGAGAAGTCATCTAGGAGCCAGATCAACAGTCATCACTTCGGTGTTAATAGACCTATAGATCCAAACACCCTACTTTTTTGTGCGTGGATGATGAGAAAAGGATGTTTCTTCCTAGCCGTCTAACCCTATTGATTGCTCCTGGTTGAGTGTTTGACTTGCACCTGGTTGTGATGGATTACCTCCGCGATTGTTTATCCCTTCCCTCAACGAACCGTTTATGATCCTCTGCATTGCTGCATTTCCTGGCAAAGTAACTTTGTGTCTTAATACCCTTCTTGGAAATTTATGTTTGCGTTTTGATATTGGAATGAGAGTGGATTTATGATTTTAATGACAATGAATCCAAACCTTGAATGCCTTTGTTTTCTTTTTTATACCTTGAAGAACAACAAATCTACTTATGTCTACGAACTTGTTTATGACTGCGTTTGTGAATTGTAGACAACATTTTCATTTTAAGTTCAGAATAGAGTATGACAGCTTTGGTCAGACTTTTACTTAGCCTTCAATATGTTTATATGGGCATCTTACCCATCGTCCAACTTGGCTCTTCTTGGCATTATAGCACGACAATTTTTATTTACACAACCACTTCTTTATTTACCCTGCGGTTTCATGGATTTTTATGACAACATTCGGTTTTTTTTTTACCTACACTTTTATGAGTGTGCCTGCATTGGATTAACGAAGTCTGTGCACCCTTCATTGATTAGGTAGTGGTTATATAATCATTTTAGCTCAGTGACTTAGGTGGTCATGGCTGTGATGTCATCATTTTACCCTCACTGCCACCCTCTAGATCCCCAGCTTTAGCAATTTTGTTTATCTCTTGTTTAACTTCTACTTTACAATCTGATATGCCATTGTTAATACTGCAACCATGGATGGTTAAGACTATGTTTTTACCTTCCCCATGATTTTTCAAGGATCTCTGCTTTCTTTACTGAGAAAATGGTGTTTACTTTCCCCATGGTTCTCCTCAGTCCATTTTTTTTTTTGTCTCTGAGATTTATGATTGTGTAGACCTGTGTTAATACAATATTTCTTTATGTCGGCGTCAATACAATTTATTTTTACATGCCTGTGTTTTTCACTGTCACCTGGCTATGTGTTGGTTGTGATTTAGCTGGTTGAGTGCGTGCCTGCAGTTTGGCTGTGATTTTATATGCATGTGTGTTATTTCCAGTCCCCATATTGGCTATGGTCATAACGTAAGAAAGGTATTTCAATCTGTTGTGTAGCGACTTCTTGAAGATCTCACCGTAACATAACTACCACTGGCAGTAAATTTTGGCAGTAAATTTGGATGGAGATGTGAGCGTCGACAGTACCCTTAAATATTTGACAATGCTTTATGTGTTATGTTTAAAATGGTCATCCTAATAGTAATTGCGGAAAACATTGTTAATAGACTGCGATGCCAAATTTTAGGTACCTGCCATTTAACCTAGCCAATAGACTGAAAATAGCCCACTTTAATGGCATTGTTATTTCTCAGCAGTTTCCTTTATTGTTAATAGACAACTTGTCAATTTTAGTACGGTTAATATAGGTGGACGACGACATGTTGTGTTTTAATTTGTTAATAACTATTTTAATAGTAGCATTCTATATTAATATTGTTAATGTTGTTATTTAATGTTAATTGCTAGTTATATTGAAATTTTGGATTAATTTAGAATTGCCCAATTAGATTGTAATTAATGATTAAAACTAGATTTGTGAGTATTGACTAAATTGTAAATTTAGACTTGCTAATTTGATTTATAATTAATGTTAAATTGATTTATAATTATTGTCCAATTGGTGGTTGACTTGCCAAATCAGATTGTATTTAATGTTAAGTTAGGGTTGGAAATCATTGATTTAGAGTGGTTAATTCAAATATGTATTTAACGATAATTCAGATCATAGTTATTGACTAGTTTAGACTTGACTATGGTGTTGGGGTGTTGGCGAAGTCACGTAATAGTTGTACTTTCTCCTTTTGAGTAACGTCATCTGGAGTCTTGTCTACCCGTTGCCTGGGGTATGGGTGTAGCCTTCTTGTAAGTATATGGCTCCTAGGGCGTCAGAGTTATCTAGAGTCCTTGGTCTAGAGAGGATGTGTTGCTTCAAGGTTATTGACGCATCTATCACCTAGGGATGACATGACTCCTGATGAGGGGATCATGGCGCGTCCTATTGGATAGTGGCAGATGATAACTTGGTCGGAGTCAGTGCCTTCCATGTGACTGTTGTTGAGAATTGTAAGTTTGATTTTGGCACATGGGTTGAATTCCCACATGAGTTTGGTTCGTGTGCCTTGAGGTTTTGTCTTTGTTCATCAAGGTCATTGTCCCAAGAGGGGGATGTGGTCCCATAGTTGGTAGGCATGGTCATGTTGTGTCGACTGGGTAGTTGTTTCCCCCTTGTTTCTCTATGCACGTTTCACCCAGTTGCTCTTATGCCAGTGAGTGGATTCATAGTTTCTTGTTTCCTAGACTGCGTTCTTGCATTCATCGTCAGTTGTTTGGTTAAATTGTTGTTGTTGTCACCTTCTGGCCTGAAAAAAAAAAAAAAGGTTGCACACTTCTTCTTCGCTTGTAGTCGTAATGAAGGGGTCGTTACAGATGTCGTATTTGTCAAATGCGATGGTCTAGAATGTGGATTGGATTTTCCATAAGTTCACCCTCATCCAACGCTTGCAAGGAACTCATGTCAATCACATGTGTAGGATCATTAACATAATGTATCAAAATAGATACATGAAAAACATCATGCATATGCCTCCAAGAATTAGGCAAGGACAGTCGATAGGCCACATGTCGTTTCTTTTCAACAACATCAAAAGGTCCCACAAACCTAAGAGATTTTTTAGCACCCTTTCCAAACTTGATCGAACTATTGTGCAGTTTCACCCGCAAGAAAACTCTGTCGCCAACTTCATAGTTGCATTCAACATGATGCGCATCAACATAACTCTTCTTTCGATCTTATGCCTCCTTAATCCTTTTACTTATCGTTTTCATTTTTTCTTCCATTTCTTGGATTACTTCCAGTCCTGCTAAGACCTTATCCTCAAGTTTATCCCAAACTCAATGATGTCCGACATGGTCATCCATAAAGGAACTCAAACATTCCATTTTAGTCGTACTCTGGTAACTTTCAGGGTATGCTAATTCTATCAATGCCAAGAAGTATTTACAACATTTATGTTGGTCCATTACATACATATGCAACATATCTTCCAAGATTTGGTTAGCTCTTTTTATTTGTCTGTCGGTCTTAGGGTGATATGTTGTACTAAAGTTATGTTGTGTTCACAAGGCCTCTTGGAAGACACCTCTAGCTATGTCTTGCACCATTCAATCTCACAATCTCAATGAAGACACCTCTAGCTATGTCTTGCACCTGATTCATTGTACACACAGGAATTAAATGTGCACTCTTTTTCAGAGTGTCAACTACAATGAAAATCGAGTCATGCCTCCTTGCCTTCAGTGGAAATCCAACAATAAAATCCATCGAAATGACCTCCCATTTCGATTATGGAATATCATGTGGTTGTAGTAATCCTACCGGATGTCTATGCTCAACTTTCACGTGTTGATATTCTACACATCTCGCCACGTAGCTAACTGTGTCTCCTTTCATTCCCTTCCACAAGAATAAAGGCCTAAGGTCTTCCCTCATCTTTGTGATTCCTGGATGAGCCATGTACATTGCTCGGTGCACTTCACTCAGGATCAAAATTATTAATTCATCATTAGGAGGTATGTAAATTCTATTGTTATACCTCAACAATCTACCATCGTCCAATGTATAATCATCAAAATTTGGTACCATCATGGTGTCTTGTCCAATATCTTCCTTAACCTATTTATACCAGTCATCATCGAAATGTATAGTTAGAATATTTTCTCGAAGATTCGTCTGAAGAGGTATCACCGAGAATATGTGTGGTCTCTGACTCAATTCATATTCCACTCTATTCATCATACCTTTAATGTAATAAATCTCAAAATAAATTTCACTAATAATTTCGACCAACGCCTTTGTCGTGTGTGTTGACGCTTAAAAATGCAATGATGAATACTATTCTTACAAATGATTGCCAATCTATTAATTGTTTATATTAATAATAAAATAGTAGGTGGGAGACCCTTGTAGACTTGTTGTTCTATGATGGATATGTTGCAACTATATTTTGTTTTCTATTGAGACGGTACCAACACAGTCTTCTACAGCTCGATTTTTCGAATCATGGTTAAAATGTTATGGCGAAAAAATATGATTGGTTGATTGATGCATAGCACCGATAGTTTTGACAACCACTTGCAAATTATATTAAGGATTCCCTATGGATGAAAGGATCATTATTAGTTTTGTTTTGATATTGTGATTTAACATGGATTAATTGGTTTAAATATGATCTTGATAAAAGGGATAATATTGGGGCTCTTTTAAATTAAAGGATTATATACAAACTCTAATGTGGTATTATTGTGACAAAGAAGGGTGTACTGTAACATCCCCTCCGTTACTACAACCGAAAGTCATAAGATTTTTATTTTTTTTTGTTTCGCTAGACATGCCAAGTCCTTCCTGATTGATCTTGTGATCTCTTAGGAAGTAACACATGTTCTTAAACATTAGGCCCGTTCAAGTAACACCGGTGACACCTAAAATCAATGTGTGTGAAAACCAACGTGCATAAAACCCAATTATGCCTAAATCCAAAGCACAAAACATCCAAGGCGCACAAGTCCAGGTATGCAAATAATCCAAATGCGCATAAAAATCCAATGCACAATCCATCTAGAGGCGCAAGCCTCCTATTAAAATCTCAGCGATTCATCTAAGCAAGGTAAACATCAATAACATCAACCAAGCTTCTCTTAACTCTTTTAGTTCAAGAAGAAGAACTGTAGACCCTTGAATGGAACAATTCATGTCGGATGGTTTATACTAAATAAGACTAGCTAATAAGACTGTCTCAATAATAAATTATCATTAATAAGCTAGTTACCTAGATCCCACGGATGTTAAAATATCTTATTTATAAAACATTGATTTCATTAACACCAACAAGATAATCGCTACAATCACTCTGCCTTGTCCTTAATTTGGAGCCTGTTTAAACATAATAAAAATTTCAGTCATTACACATGAGTATTGAATTATAAACTGATTAAAACAATATATACAATTAAGAACTACATAAACCAATTATAATTACTACTGTCAATTTCACCCGTTAAATTATAATCACTGTCGTCAATTAAAACAATTATAATTACTGTCGTCAATTAAAACAAGTTAAATGCTCGAACAAAGTTACATGAAATCTATGTCTAGAATTTATACATTAAATTAATGAAATTAATTGCATAACCGATTAAGCAAGTTATTCATGGCCTTGTCCTGCAGAGGAATCTCTAGAAGGAAGACAAACCCATAAAATTCAGTAACATAAGGGTTGAATCAGGTTATCTCCTGAGAACTGTTGTAATCATTAAATAAGTGAGAAGAGAAATATTTTGGGTTTTCTTATAGTACACGGTGTAGCTTATTAATATATGTTATCGTTATAAAATACGGGTTAAAGCGTTGATCAAGGTTCTGGCTTGGATTTTAATTATTAGACTGTTAGATATATGTAAGAGGAAAAAGAATCCAATGCATTTAATAATGGAAGGAAAGAGACAGGTTGCCCCTTAGATTGCACCGAGAATGAACGTTATAAAAACTCTGTACCATCTAAATTTTTTGGTTGGAAGAATTATTTCCACAGACCAGAATGCTCTCCCCGCTATGCACCATAAAACTACCCAATACATATCGTTGACTGACATAGGTAATTCATGGGCATTTACTGAATTAAATTCTGGAAGGACGCAGAGGTTATATTCAACTGTAAAGGTGAAATCAAACTGGGCATGTACCAAGAACATTAAACAGTAAAAACAATTTCAATATGGGTGACTAAAAAGGTTAAATCAAATCGGAGTAGTAGAATAACTGCTAAATCAGTCGTAGAGGTAAGGATGAAATTGTTTGGAAGGAACCCGGAAGGGATGGTTGATCCGCAGGGTTATGATTTACAGGCTTCATGCCAATCTTGAGGGGTCAATTCTCTAGCGCTCTCCATCTATAATGGGGTTCTATCAGGCAGATATAGGAAGTGTATCGTTGTACATTAGATAGGTTCTAGATTAATGGTATCGCTACACTATACATTCAAAATTTGTTGTACAAATAATGTTGGCCATACTCACCGTAAGAGGTGTGTAAGTGAATTGCGATGTAACAAATGAATATCACTGTGCAATATGCGTAATGAAGTTTAATATCACAGGGAAAACTCGCATTCTAAATTCACATTCTAAAATTCGCATTCTAAAATTTACATGAAGGTAAAATTTGCATTTTAAATATGTGTAATGAAGTTTAATATCACAGGGAAAAATCGCCATCAAATTATAATGGAAACACATAGTACATTTTCCATTCGCCATCAACTACTATTTAAAACACTGAGTGCATTCCCGATCAACTAAATTAAAACACAGAGTGCATTCACCAGCAATTGCATTAAAACACAGAGTACATTCTCCAGCAATTACATTAAAATGCAGAATAATTACGGGTTCACACGCATTTGCTCAAGGGTAAGTCTGATGCCTATCATTGTGTGATGTCCCTGACTTCCACAGGTTCTAAATAAAGCAGAGGTAGAATCGCAGGCGATAGGTGTGAAAACATAAGGTAAAATTTACACACTAGATGTATAAAAGCCACACAGGTGAAAAGCATTAAAAATGCAGACGACATTCATTTAAAAACACAAAGATCATTTCATTAAAATATAGAGATCCTTTCATTAAACACATAAGGTAATAAGTGGATCGCAGAAGGAAGTATAACAATCACAAAAGTACCCATTCACAAAAGGATCAAGGAAATCCATTAATTAGGAACTATTGACAAGGGTGGATAGTTGTGCAAGCATCCTATCATCCATGCGTAGAAAAGAAGGGCATTAGAATATATAGGTCATTGTGCACCGAAGTGACGACCGTAGATTCGGCTCCTGGCTGACGCGTGGAGTGATGAACTAGGGATGAGGATGAAGACCAGGAATAAACTCTTCATAAAAATCAATTTAAAACCAACATGACAGTCACAACATCAAGGATCGAATGCCAAGGGAATCAAGTCAAGCAGTGATCTTAAGGCTATGGGAATTTAAGTTCTCGATTAAATTGCTAAGTCAAACACCTTCTTTACAAAGTTAAAAATACAGAAATGAGAGCGTCAGGTCTATAATACTCTATCATGCATAATCAAAGTAAGCATACCATAGTCCAAGTCGTTCGCTTTGAGTTGTTGTCCCGTGCGCTCCATGTAGCTCCCACTTGCCGACCAATGAGACTTCACCGGTACCTCCCAGCCAACGCTAGGGGTACTCTTCTTCCCCCTTAGCCCCCCAAGCCGCAAAGGGGCCACGTAAACTGAACCCGAGATTAGCTAGCTCCTAGCTCGCCTCGCAAGGCTGAGCTGCCACTCCTCACCCAGCTGAGAATCCCAACTTTGACAAGCTAAGTCAGTCAAGTCTAAAATTATTAAGCATAACGTTATGCATAACAGAGGAGATCCATCATTCTCCTCCTCCCTCCTTTATATATAATTTCTAAGTCACTTCTTTCCCAAATTCCCATTTAAATTTAATTTTCAAAAATTTAATTCAGAAAATCCTCCCCATACATGTGTCACACATCCCCTTCATTGCACCAGAAATTAATTTCATTCATTATTTAATTAATCCTATTTCCCTCACCCGCCTAAAAGCATTCATAGAATCGCTCCTAGGTGTCCCAATATTCCCTTACACAATTTAATGACCATCTCCCTTCCTAATTTACTAGTTGAGTTCAATTTAGAAAGTTCTTAAAGGCAAGATTCCTTGCTAAGTTGGTCATTCTGTTTTTTTTTTTCCTTATGTTTCCCTTTTTCTTTATGTTTCCCTCTTTTTACCTTAGTTTCCTAATTCTTTTAAATTTCTCTCTTTCTGTTTTTATCTAAACTCAAATTAGTAAGTGTAGACAATTATCTTTTTCCACTTTTTCTTTTTAATTAGTAAAGTTTAATTAACATGTATAACAAAACAATCATTTCCATTTTAAAATTTTAAGTCCCTCAATAATTTGATTTTAATAATTTAATCAAGTTTCTTACCCCCTTTTCATCACATGTTTAATGGTGTTTATTATTTTTTTATTTTTCTTGCCACAAGTATTACTTTAGACCTACATTTTAATTTTCGAGATTGGGCGTAGTTTCATTAGGGAATTTGTTTTTAAATATTTCTTATCACAATATTCATTCTAAAGCCATCTAGGTTTATTCAGTTACTAGTTAACAACATGACGTCCCCTTCAGGACACACTAGGTGCTCCAAGGGTGCCACTCGCCTCCTTTGGTTTTCCTTGTGCAATGTGCCCTTCATGATGCACTACATGCTCCAAGGGTTCCACTCTCCTCATCCCATTTTTCTTGTGCGACGTGACCTTCAGGACGCACCACGTGCTCCAAGGGTGCCACTTGCCTCTTGACTGACTTGGTAGACATAAAAAACCCTTGGAGTCAATACTCTGTCAGGTGATCTTGTGGGAGACTGAGGGCCTCTAAGTAATAAGGCCCTTACCTTATTGCACGCCCCTTAGAATCATCGTGAGCGACTTTCAAAGTCTACCTTCACAACATCATGGGTATTGTCGAACTAGGTAGTTGTTGACCTACAGTTCGAGCCACAATGGGAGTTCTAGTAGGCTGTGGTAGGGTTTTTGTCCACACCTCTCCCTCAATGTCTCTGGTAGTCATGTGTGACCCCTCTACTCCACATGTGAGTCTAGTCAGCAAGTTACCATCATCCTACATCATCAATAAATCATGTCAGAAATAAAATCCATAATCATAACATCTAATCAAATGCACATATCTCATATATACAAAACTCAAACCCCAGTCCACTCCCTGACTTGGTTCAGGTTCCAAGGGTCTCATCGATGCCTCTGCATCCTCAAGGTCCAAAATCCTACACACTTAGGATAACCAAGTCAATATCACCTCTCTATATCAATACAACAAGATAACATGTCATCATATCCATAATGCCTCATATCATAATCAAATACACAATAGTATAATAATCCGGATCACTTGCAAGCAAATGTCCTCAAAGAACAAGTTCACTGAAGGAGGGCAATAGTAGGATGTTACGTTTACAAACCCTTTCTTCTATAGTTAAGAGTTTGCTTGAATGTATATGTTCAATGCACATGGGGTAACATTATAGCACAAGGTATTTTTTTTTTTAAAGAGATTTATATTACCAAATGTGGCGCACTATGCAAAGGGGATATGTCAATGGTTATGTGGTTGCTTTAACGCTTATTACTACGGTGAATTGGATGGATCATATGTTGAACTGAATGACCTTGGAGGGAGATGAGACTTGAATTTACTACTCATCACTCAAACAACCCTTTAGGCCCGTCACCCTAGTCACACTTGCATTTTTGTTTTTGGATATGGTGGTTGTTGATGCTCTGCACTGCTCGGTTTTGAAGGGGGAATACAGTCTAAATCTATTCCTCGTGCAAGATTTTTGAGGTATGGTTCCTTATTCTTCCATTCATGATGCTTTTTCTTCCCTTGAAATCAATTTTTGGCTCAGGATTGCTTGTGCTCTATGTTTTTCTTAAGCTATTATTGGATATTTGAACTGTGTAATTGTTGTTGTGCATGTGGGTTCTTCTGGTGATTAGTTTGGACTGTTGACATTTTAAATAAAAGAATGGTTATACTCTCCTCACTGTGTTTTGTCTTTTCATGGATTATGTATAAAATAGCAGTGAAACATGTTCGGTCATCTTGATTTTTTTAGTATGGTTCTCTGTGGAAATTTATTTCTATGCTTGAAAATCTCTAATATTTTCTCGTGGGTATTACAACCACTCTCTCTGTTAATATTTTCCACTTATTTTTCATCTTTGTGGTTGATATGTTTTGATTCTTTGATTGCAAGGTGAATTGTTGAAATTTTAAGGCTTTTCTTTCCTTAACTTGGAGAAACCCCGAGCTATTAGCTACCATAGCATTGACCTCAGTCACACTGTTGTCTGGAAAGAAATGCACAGTTGGGTTTAACATCAGCCAGAAGTTAAATCAAAGAATTATATATGCTTTTGGTTTGGCATGAGTTATGCTTGGATAGTCATTTTACTATTTTGTTTAGTAACCCTCACAGTCAAGATTATGATTACATGTTATATGTCTCTGGTGATTTTTGAAAGGCACCATTTGTCTACGTTTTCAAATTCTTCTTAATTTGATTGAACCACATGTTATTTCTATACATTTGTTGTTTTTAAACCCTAAATGTGATATTCATATTGTTTCAAATCCAGTCAAGGGTAAACAAGCACTATGTGTGCTTGGTCAATTGGGCATGATTTGGCTTTGTTTCTCGTTGGGAAATTTTAAAAAGAATTCTATACATGCGAAATTATGGGAATCTTGGACTCAAAAGTTCCATGTTATTTGTTGAATGTTATTTGAATCAATTCTTATGTTGATTATATTTAAATGAGACCTGTGTGTGAAAGGATTGGGGTCCAATTAAGATTTTTAATGCCGAGTTGATTATGTTGAACAATGTTTGAATAATGGACAAATGATGGTAAATCTTGTGCATATTTTTATTGATGTTAATCAATAAATATTGGATATAAATGGTTGGAATCACTGTTCATATTTCTATTTGTTTTTAAAAAGAAAAGGAAATTTATCATTGGAGTTATAAATGGTTATGGCTCAAAGGATTAATATGTTCATCATATCGATTGCAATGTTGTTTGATAGGACTGATATATAAATATTATATATGTGCAAAGGCTACTGTAATATAGTATTTATGGGCATAGGAACTTTTTTGTGCAGAAGCCAGCAAGCAATCTGTAAAGAAAGTAGCAATTTAGATTGTGGTTTTGAAAAGTGATACTAATTGAATTGTGGACATCTAAACAAAGTTGTGTTTGATGTTCTCGCTTGATTTAGTTTTATATGAATAGAATCCATATTATGTCCCTTTCATGCTACCACTTTTCTCTCATTATATTCCCCTCGTAACCCCGATATCATTATGGCATCCCTATTCTATAAAATAAATTAAAAAAGGTTTGTGAACAACGACAAAATAAATAACACAACAATGGTTGGCAACTGATATTTTTTGTTTTTTATTACACAATTAAATTATTTAATTAATTGTTGAGCAGTATTGGTTTTATTATCCCCTTTCATTATACCACTTGTTTCTCATTACACTCCCTCCATATATCCCATGAATCATTTCACGACCTACTCACTTGGTGATTATTAAATGGTTTGTTATGGATGGATTTGCATGTATCTAGTGTCAATTTCTGAGCCAATTATTGTTTCATGCAAGCAGAATGGCATGTATGGTTTATTAAGGGATTAGTTAGTGATGAATTGTTGATACACGACGAGTTTATTCAGTAAGGGAATCCATGGAAGAAATAATAGAGGAAGAGGAAACTGGAACAAAGGGCCTAGATTCTCTAGTGATTTTTACGTTGAACCCGAGAAATTGAACCAATTGTTCCAAGCTAGGTTATTTGAATAGATTGGGAAATGAATAGTACAACCTCGATTAGAGATACCTCCCTTCCAACCTTAGAACATATCTGGTATTCATGTGCCTATTCATTTGTCCAGGCAACCATAATTCCCTGTAAATGATGGATGGAAATATATTTTCAATCCGATTGTCTCTCACCATCGTGGCTGGCCGAATTTGTCATTACCTCCTCCACCACATGTAAATCCTAATGTTCGGATTTCCCTTGTGCATTCACCTTTTCAATCTTCACATTCTAGTAAAAGGCTTAAAATAGATGTCCCCCATGTACAAGATAAAGGAAAAGTTATTTCCTCCCCTTCCTCTCTTTCAAATGACTCTTCAAAATCTGTGTCCTCCCACATGCATATGAAGGATGATTTTTCTCATGTATTTAGTGAAATACACCCTCAAGGTTCAAATCAACCTTGGGCTACTTCCAGAAAATAAAAAGGGGACAACAGTGATAAAATAAAGATTGCCTCTGAAAGTGGAAAGTATGGATTTTAATTTATGTGTTTTTATGATTGAGTGGATAAAGATAGTGCTCTACAGAATGTTTGGACAACAAGTTATTTTTTGGATAATATGTATTATGTGGATCTTTATATATTTTTGGATATGATTTAAATTATTTATGATATTCAAAGATTCAATTTTGAAGCTATCTAAGGGAGTTAGAAGGGAGGCATGTGTTGAATGATTAGCCATTGTATTTTATTTTATAATTTGAAAAGATTAAAAGAAGGGAGTCACACAGGGTCCCACCTACCTAGTTATTATTAACTAAAGACCCTTAACTATGATTATTAATATTATTTCTCCTAAACTAAATTAGTTAAGTCAAACTAACTTAACTAAAGAAAGTAGTTGAACTATTTCAGCTTATTTAGAAGGAATAAAAGCTAAAGGAGAAGAAGAAACAATAGGATAATAGAAGGAGAAAGAAAGACTATGGTTTTCTCTTTTTGATTTCATGAGATAATTCAATTTTCAATAATTCTTGAGTTTATTCAAAGCCTAATTCTCTTTTTGACATCAGGTTCCTATTTTAGAAAGAAAGGTTCAAAATTGAACCAAATCATTCATATGCTTGTTTTAGAGGTTTTGATACATCCTTGATAGTATGTGTGTACTTGTATGTTTATGGATTGAGTTTCAAAGTTGATAAAGGATATTTTGCAAAGTCAAATTGCCAGCGGTCTATGGAAAGTTGATCCATATTATAAATTTAAGGTTTTACCTCTTTTCAAAGTCCTTTTGTATGGTTTTCATCGAGGATCTCTAAATTAGACTTTGGTCCATGCCCTCACAAGGGTTTTGTAAAGAGAAAATAACTTTTGATATCTCAGAATGAAATAAAGAAGATCGTTATTTTGTCTCATTTGTGTGTATTGTGACTTGGTTACTTTTTATTTTGATCTCCATATTTTCTTTCTGTAATCTGTATATTTTTCAAAAACTTATATAATTTTTTTTTTCTTTATGTCTGGCGGAATCAACAAGTAGTTGGGCATGTACTCGTGTTACACGTGGTGGTGTTATCCAACTACCACCACTATAAACTCCAAGTCTTCTCACGATTCCCTTTACGCGACACATGGGGTCTGTCAGGGGGATTTTAACTTGAAACATCATGGAACTTCATATCACTTCTTATCATGACACTTTCCAATTAAACTTCCCCCAAGGGATATAAAACTTTTATGTTATTTTGCAACATTATTTTCATTAATAAATCAACCTAAACCCTTGTAATTAATACTTGTGGATTGTAAAAATTATTTTGAGGCTATAAAACATAGGGTGACATTCCTTACTCTCTTCTCCTAGCTAGACATGATTCGAAAATGACTGAGTAAGATAATCATACATTTTCCTAAATAATGCGTTGAAGTCATTCTACGTAAAAATATGTTGTATTCCCTAGTGATCTATCTTTAGTTCAAATTTTCATCCAATCAAATAGTGTATCAAAAATCTCAAGGCATAACCAATGGCCAATAACTCCAAATCATGTGTTGCATATTTCTCCTCATGCTTTCTTAATTTCCTTGATATGTAAGTGATCACTCGACCGTCTTGCATCAATACTCCACCCAACCCTTCCTTGGATGGGTTTATGCATACCAAGAGTTCCTTGTCCATTTCAGGGACTTTCAATATTGGGGTTGTCATCAACAACTCCTTGAGCCTTTGAAATGCTTCAGTGCATTTCTCGGTCCAAAACACTTCCTATTTTTCTTCTACAATTCCATGATCGAATTTTCTATCTTCAAAAAACCTTCGACACACCGTCAATAATATACTTCTAAAACCATAAAGCTACGTAGTTCTTGTACATTTTTAGACGTTGGACATTCCATAATATCCTCTACTTTTGTTGGATCTGTTGTTCCTGAGCCTGTACTAAGGCTCAAAAGTATAGTGTCAAGGCATCCGAAAGTGGTTAGGATAAGGAGAAGGGAAAGAATCAACCTTCGGAGAAAGTCTAGGGAATATTTCTGTGTTGGGGTTGCCTGGCTTCGAACTACTCCTGAATAGTTATGTCACGTTCAATGGCTGCCCATGATTGTTCAAGCTCGGCCCGGTTAGTGGTTGTTTTAAGGATAGTGTTGAAGAGGTTCAAGGCGATATGTGTTTGGTTCAATAATCCGGGTTCAACGTTAGGTTGAGTTGGTGTAGGAACGATCATGGGGGAACAGTACTGGTAAGAGAACAGTTAAGAAAGATTGAGTGTTATCTCAGTTAAGTTTTATAAAAGAGAATTCACGAATGCAGTATTGAAGATGTATTCAAATCAAAGGCTCGTTCCCGTAACTGTATTATATTTTAATCAAAGGGGTGATATGGGGGAAAACATTAATCCATTTACGGTGTCAGGTTCCTATCAAGGGAAAATATCATGAAGTAAACAGAAGAAGAATATATTTAAGGAAATAACCGATGTAACAAAAAATGCATGTAGAATTCTGAAACTGCAAATTGGTATTACACAGCTGATAGCTGGTGCAGAGGAAAGGCAATAAACAATTACAGAAAACCCAAATTTATTCGTTATAGTAGTGGTAGTACTAAATTATAACGAAGCACATCAATTACAAATATGAATTGAAAATGAAAAATGACAAACAAGAAACCAAACTTGTAATACGGAAATGACGGAATTGAGAATCTCAGATTTGCTTGTATTAAGTCTCAATGCAAAAACTCTATTAAAAAATCTCAAAAAGGGTCCAGCCTTGTTTATTTCTTTCTAGGATATATTTATACAATTTCTACAAGGCAAGTAGAATCTCAATGGTCACAAAATTTCCATTATGACAGAGGAGAGAGAAATCGCTCCATCTCCCCTATTCTATCTTCATCTAGTGCCAGGTGCTCGTCTTTGCGCGGCCTTAGTGCATGTGATACATCTTTCCACAATTCGAGATATGAGATGTGAAGGTTCCGCTTGATAGTTTGCCTCGGCGAAGTAACATTCGTGGGCCAAATATTGTATCTTGTCCCCCATTTGTGCATCAACGATGTCTAGGGAACTTAGTTGTGCACTGGGCTGAATCAAGTGCTTCTCAACTCGAGCCATGTCCACCCTGTGCATCTGAGAGATATCGGCCGAATCTCTCTCCTCCTTCTCTTTCAGATCAAGCGAGATATGTTCTACATTCATTTGTTTTAATGTTTCGGCATCGCCTACACTGTCCATACCCAAAAGATCGCCCTCTATATAATTGAAGGCTTCTTCTAATGAATTGGTCACTTTTTGGGCCTGTTCCTTGCCCAGGGCAATGTTATGCTCCCAATCCTTCAACAAAATGTTACCTCTAGTTTGTTCTGGGAGGGCGAGTCTGGGAGAACCTGCCGAAACTCTATCGTTTGTGTCTATCATCGCCTCCTGGAAGGCGACCCGAGCCGCTCCTGCATCTCTTTCTCTGATAGTCAGGTTCTCAGAAACCCGATGCATCAACAGACAATCCTCTCAGATTGTTCCCACTTTGGTGAGCAAACTCTGCTGTGCAGAAGAGATATTGCTTTGAATCTGGGTTGCTCGAGATTTAAACCCCTCAACATCGATCACCCTGCTTTCAGCGATATCTACCTCAGCCTGCAGCTCTGCAATCATAGTCCTTTGTTGACCAGCCTGCACCCGACCGTCTCGGCTCACTGAATGCACTTGCTCCAAATTGGCTTTGAGCACTTCTATTTCCTTTTTATCAGCTAGTCGGGCCAGATCTATTTCCCCACTCACCTAACCTTTAGCGCTTTATGTGGTCGAAGCTACTCTGGCTTCGAGAGTCTTCATCAGGCGATTCTTTCTTTTGAGCTGGTTTTTTAACACTCCGACCGAGAATTGATTCGTCAATGCATACGCTCCTAGCGTTCCCGCGATCTCTGTGGAAAATTCCTCATTCTTTTTATTCTTTCCATCGGTCATAACCTTGAATTTTTTAGTAGTCGATCCTTCGTCCTGGTAGAAATCCCTTTTAACCACTTCTTTTCTCTTTTTGTCAAAGAACAACTCGTTTGGGGGAAGTTCTTCTGCTCTGATAGGCCTCAGTTCCTGATCAAAAATCCATCCTTCTTCTATATTTCCTTGCGTCGACCACAAGGGAGTGACAGAAGTGATGGGTTCCCCGATCTGTTTCGCTTCCTTTCCTAGGGTGACGATCGAGTCCTCCTTCTCAGTTTTCAGATTCTGGGTCTTTGGCGGGTCCGGATTCTGTGCCTCTGCTTCAGGCTTCTTTGTTTCCTCCCCCTCGTTCTGGAATTTTATTGAACCAGAAGTTTCATCTTTGGGACCTTCATCATCCTTCGGTTCCGTCTCAGAAACGCCCGGGCTCCCTCCTCGCAGCACCATGAGAAGACATCTTCGTCTGTCTTCCCAAAATATCAATACAGAGGTTGTGTCTTCGGGTGCTAAAGATCGGATCCGAGCTAGCACTTCCTCATAAGACCTCGCCCCTTGGAAAATGTCATCCGGGGGAGAAAACTCATGTTCAAACCTCTTAAGCCCACAATTCGCCAAATGGTTTCTCATAGTTTTCTGGGGATCATGTTTTTTATACTCAATGGAGACCAAACTCAGGTCCTCTAGGGCTGCAGCCTCAACTTTGGCGTGCCCAAAATCCAATAAGGAATAAGAATTTATCCGAACGGGAAAAAATGGCCACACCTTCTTTGAAGATGCTTTGAGTTCTTTACTCACCCTGCCAATCACTGTTTGTCGGGTAATCTCGCAACAAGCCATCTTGTCGGGGATGAACAATGGTAATGCAAGTGGGGGAATAGTAGCTCCGAACACTCTTAAATAGGAGAAATCTGCCTCCACATACCAGTCCGCTATACCACTCAGATTTGCAGCAATGTTGTCCGAGATGCGAGGTGGCGGGTGACCAAAAATGGCGATGTGCAGAGGCACCATCACCCAGTTGAAAATTTCGTAAATGAATTTGTCCATTTTATTCTCCCACAGCTTGTCGTGGTATTCATGTACGAGCCTTTCTTGGACTGGATTCCAGGTCTAGCTCATCAAAGGGAATGGTTTCATGGAACATACCGCGTCCATAATATACGCAGACATGAAAAATGAGGATGGTCTCCCACTTGCCTTCTCCTCCTGATACTCTGTGACCCGATTGGCCAAGTTGTCTGAGAGTATCTTTGCCCAGATAAACAAGCAACCTTCTGCAACCTGAAACATGAGAGGCACCTACGCAATGTAGAAATGCGATGTGTCCTCTCTTTTGAATAGTTGGCATGTCGTCATTGCCACATACTTGTACTGTGGCTCCAGCGAAGCGATTGAATAAATGCCCTGGTCATTTGCTCTGAATTTCTCGAAGCGCGAAACCCAATCTTTTATCAAACCGGGCATGGTTTTGTCATATTGAGCACACTCCTTCTCTTTGAATTTCTCCAAGAATTCAGCATCATACGTGTATTCAGATTTTGTCGGGAGCTTATACATGGTTTGGATGTGTTCCGGTCTAAAAGTCCTGACCGTGACCCACTGGTCGTTAATGATAGTTCTGGTGGGTAAGTCTATGTGATCCAATGCCCATCAGATCATATCATAATATGGAAGCAACCGTGGTCTGGTTGCTACCTTGTGCATTCTAGATTGAACAACTATCTTGTATTTAGTGTTCAAGTCATCCTTTTCATTATCTTCGGAGTCTGAATAATTCACCAACTCAGATTGCAGAATATCTGAAACAAACGTCCAGCTAGGGACTGAATCAACACTCTGGGGAAAAGTGTCGGAGACATTATCCGAGCCTTTCCCTGCAACCTCAATATTCTCCTTTGCTTCTTTCCTTGGAGCCATGGTTGAAACTTGCATTTTCGCCCTTCTGCGATAGAACTGCGTATACATGGAGAAATTAGTTCACTCGGAAAATGACGATCTCTGCGTGCTTATGAAAAATGTTTTCATTATAATAAAATGAAACTCCTGTATATATTTGAAAATTCTGTACTTTTCGAAATAAGTCTGTCAAATCGCAATTAGAAACAAATTTATTGCGTAAAATCCGATCTTATTATTTGTGGATTCACCCTAATTCTCCATCAATGTCATCAATGTTTGGCGGTTTGACAGTCAGTCGGAGTAGGGAGAGATATGGATACCTCGGGAAACATGCAAGCCTCGGGGTGCGGGATATATTTTGCATTATCTTGAATTACCAAATTTTACCACCTTTTATCAATTCCTCGTTGTTTTCTACTTCGTAGATTTTCTTTTAACATTTTGAGTCCCCAACTCGCGAGATCGCGAGGATCAACTTTGGCTTAATTAACAGTAATCGTGATTTGGAACATCATTAATTTTATAATCCATTTATTCTCCATATCGCAACTCGGAAATTCGAAGGCAAGTTTCTGGGAGATTGGTATGCCGAGTCACGAAACCACGAGATGGCGATAATTAAGGCTCAATTAAGGGGAAGAAAATCTTAGATTAGGCGACTAAATAATCTTGCTATAATTATGTCATGACTTTGTGAGTTGGGGTTTTAGACACCGTAACTTTCGAAAAGATAGTGCCAAGTGGTGAGACGCCGAGAACAGACTTGACCATGGTTAGCTTTTGCCTTTAATCCTTTACCAGGGTTATCACAAAAGTACCTCGTGTTCTCGTCTCTCGGGGCTATAAAAATAAAAACTTGGGTTTGACGAACGTCGAGGCGCGAAACCCCGACGACGTCAAATCACGAGTTAAAATATTTTACCCTAGTTAAAGTCTTGAGAGAAAATTTGAAAACGACTTCGCCGTTTCGTGACGCGGGACACATGAACTCAAGGATTAAAGTATACGACTTGCGAGATTCTGAAGTAAAAAAAAAAGGGCGAACATCCTTACGAAAGTGGATCTATTTTGAAAGTAGAAAAAGCATCGCTGCCCGTGCGACAAGGTGGTAGAGTTTTCATAGTCTCGAGGGTAAAAATCAAAAGACCTTCTTTAGATTCCAAGTACCGAAAATTGAAAAATGTGAAGGGTAAAAAATATAACAAGGGCGGCTCCAACATAGGCTCCAACTAGGGATCCCGCCTTCCTGTGAGGTGGGCAGAATAGTAGACCACGTGCCAATATTGGGTAAATGGAGTCATAAGCTAAAACAAGCGGAAAAAATTCAAGGAAAAAGGATCGAAAGGGGGAAAAGACTTCGTTTTTTACCTCGAATTTTTTTTTCAAAATCAGATACTCTTTCCAAACACAGTTATAGTCCCTTTCACAATTTTCCCCTTTCTAACTACTAACTTTGCAGATGTTTTAAGATAGTCGAAACGACCCTAGGGGACTCAACATATCTTGTGGCTCTCAGCTTGCATCAAAATAATGAGACTATATATTTTTTAATCGGGGAAGTCTCGTCTGAATTTGGGATGTGGATCAGGTTTTTAGGAAGTATTGGTTACCCGAGTATAGTGATATTCACGTATAATAGCCTTACAGATATCTCAGACATTGCTTCACTACCAGCGAGCCTATTCAGTACCCCGGTGAAGTTATCTGGCCCCTTTTACTAGATTTCCTTTCACCACTTCGGAAATTATTTATGCATTTAAATGCTAAGACGAGGGCAATCATTTATGAATTTCCTTTCATCATCTTTTTGGACTAGGTGGGGGAAATCATTTCTGAATTTCCTTTCACCGCCCGTCTTATAATTCATTTTTTGAGTGCGAAGATGGGGGCAATCAGTTTATATCAGGGCTGATATCTGTGTAATATTTTGTATCAGAGGTCTCTCAACTTATTTTGATTACTCGGTATCAATCTTCCCTTGACCTTCACAACACCTTTGTTCTTAGGGAGACAAGGGAAAATGATTTTTTAAGGGGCATCCTGTTTGAGCAAGCTCTGATTCTTCCGAAGCTATTGAAAAACCTAGGAAAGTTAGGATCTCTCTAAACATTCCTTCGCATAGCAGGGGATCAAGTATTTGTGAAGACCAGCTTTCTTTTCACAATCTGTTTCGAGACTTAGGAGGTTGAAAAACAAAAACTTTTATCCCTTCGTAATGAAATGAAAATATGGTGGCTTTGTCAAAAGTTAGATCTAAAAACGGGCAGGATACAAGGCAGTGATTCATTGATCAAAAATGTAGAAGGTCAAAATAGTTCGAGACTGGCTCTTGTAGACATATTTGGGGATGGTTACTTTGGACTGACTTTTCTTAGATTTAGCGTATCATTCAATACACTTTAAATCAAAGGTTGCCAAGCAATAATCATGTTATCTAACAATTTAGCTATTATTACACTATCAACGATGTTACCTTGATTTAATTTTGACAGTCTTTGACAACCTGTGTATTGAGAAAACCCAGCTTTACCTTTCTTTTCAGATTCTTTGTGCACTACAAAACTAATTTTTTGGGTATCACCTGTTTCATGCCGATTTATTTCTGGTATTGCTTTGCGAATTACTCCTCCCGCTAGCTGGTAAGCGGCTGGAATCCTGCAAAAAGAAAATACAAACTTTATTCAAAATATGTCTAAAAATTATGAACAAAAGAAAACAAAAAGTCTAAAGGGAAATAAAAATGCATGAATATACAAACAAAAAAATTTATTTTTTTATTTTTTATTTTTTATTTAAAAAAAAAAAACTCTTATGTCATGTAATGTTTCAGATATCGCCCGTTGACAGGGGTGTTGAGGACTTCTCCGTCGATGTTCTCCAACAGGAAAGAATTTTTCCCTTCTGGAGCCGAGACCCCGAATGGTCCATACCAGAGGTGGTCAAATTTTCCATGCTTCGCGGCTTCCTCTTTTCTCACATCCCATATTAGTACTAAGTCACCTGGAAGGAATTCGCTATACTTTGCCTTGAGATAGAATAACACTTTCATCTCATCCTGGTACTTCTTCATTTTCTCATCAACTTCCACTCTATGTTGTTGAACCTCGATCAGCTGGTTAATTCTCCTAGTTACATGATTGGGTTCTTCATTTTGATCCTACCATAACTTCATTACTAGCAACACTAAGTTTATAGGTAGAACTGCCTCTATCCCATAGACCATTTGAAATGGTGAAATGCTGATAGAAATTTTAGTGCTGATGTGGTTTGCCCACAATGCATACTTCAAGTGCACATGCCAGGACCTTTTATTTACATCCAATATCTTCTTGATTATGTTTACCAGGCTCTTGTTGGATGATTCGGCCAACCCGTTTCCCTGAGGGTAATAAGAAGTGGAATGGCCGAGAACGATATTGTACTTCTGATAGAAGCTGATCATAGCCATGGACTTGAAGGCCTGGGCGTTGTCGGTAAAAATCTTTCAGAGACACCCGAATCTTGACAAGATATTCTCTTCCAAGAAGTTGATCACCACCGAGTCTGTTGCCCTTTTGGTTGGAATGGCTTCCACCCACTTTGTAAAATAATCCATCTGTGTTAAGATCCACTTATGATGAGCACTGGAATGGGGATTAATTTCCCCTATGAAGTCTAGTCCCCATTTTTGTAATGGAGCCTCAGTTTTGACTGGAACGAGTGGTAGTGCAGGGAGTTTTTGTTTACCAACGAATATTTGATAAGGGTTGCACGCGCGTACTTTGGCATTGACGTCTGAAAATAGTTTTGGCCAATAGTATCCGACCCTAAAAATCTTATAGGCTATGGATCTCCATGCATGGTGTCCTCTGCAGATTCCTTCATGAAATTCCTCTATTACTCATGGAGTTTCTGACTCAACCAAGAAGACTAGCAGGAATCCAAGTGGATCTTTCCAGTACAGCTGGTTTTCGGCAATGAAATATTTTACAGCATGGAGTTTTAAAGTTCTGCATTTGGCTGGTGATAGTACATCTGGGCATCTCAATTTTAACAAGTAGAATACTATGTCTTTATACCAGCCCGATGTTATGAACTTTTCCTCAATCTTTCTTGGATCTATCTGGTCAACCGGCTTGTGCAGGTGTATGTCTCCCTCTTCTTCTTGGAGGCAATTAATATCAAGAGCTCTAAGTTCAACTCAGCCAAGAGTTTGTCCAGACCCTACCCCTTTATCAGTTTAGTTGGCTTGACTTCCAAATCAAATTCTTGTATTTTAGCGAGCCATCGCCCTCTTTTTTTGTCACTGTCCGGCTATACCAATATGTCCTTTACAGAACTGGTGGGTACATACGCTATTATCTTTGAATGCAACACATAAGTTCTGAATGCCTTCAATGCTTTTACCATTGCGTATGATTGTTTTTCCATTATGTTATATTTCAGTTCTACATCTCTGAGGCTTTTGCTGAAAAATGCCATCGACTGTTCGAACCCCTCTTCATTTTTCTGCAAGAGTACCACGGTGATGGTATGTTCAGAAGAAAAAGAGAAGATGAGGAAATCTTTCAGATAATCTGGACTCGCTAGTACGGGTGCCTCGCTTATAACTTTTTTAATGTGCGTGAAAGATGCCCTGGCCTCGGGATTCCAGTTTACCCCACTGTTCTTCTTCAACATTCCTGTAATCAATTTGACAATATCAGCGAAATTGGGAATGAACCTTCGTAGAAAATTTATCTTACCTAAGAATGATTGAATTTATTTTATATTTCTCGGGATAGTGAAAGTATCTATCACTTCAATCCTCTCAGGATCAATCCTAATTCCTTCCTTAGATATGACATGGCCTAGAAGCTTACCTTCCCGCAGAGCAAAATGAGATTTCTTTGGATTCAGGGATAGACCAAACCTGTGGCATTTTTCGAACGTCTATCTTAGATGCATCAAATTCTCTTCGTCAGTTTTAGAAAAAACCGTCAGATCATCAAGGTAAATGACTATGAAATTGTCTCTTTCTCCCACGAAAGTGATGTCCATAGCTCGCTAGAAAGTAGCCACTGCATTCATCAAACCAAAAGGCATTTTGTCATACATGAAAGTACCCCAGGGCGTGGTGAATTCGGTTTTTTCCCTATCCTATTCATTCATAGAGATTTCATTATAACCAGAGAAGCCATCTATCATTGACATTCGATTAGCTCCAAAATTCTTTTCTAAAATGTGGTCCATCTTGGGCAGCGGGTAATTATCTTTGAGAGACGACTTGTTTAGGTTTTAGAAATCTACACATAGTCTGATTTCCCCGTTCTTTTTCTTGACTGGAACTAGGTTAGCTACCCAGTCCGAGTATCTCAAAGGTACAATTATCTTTGCATCCAAGAGCTTTTTGACTTCCCTTTCTATCATGGGTAACAGTATGGGGTTAATTTGCCAAAGCTTTTGCCTAAACGGTTTGACCCCGGGTTTCAAAGGTATCTTTTGATCAATAATGGAAGTGTCATATGTTTTCAATTCATCATAGGACCACGCGAAAACATCTTTGTATTTCCTGAGCAAGTCTTGGTACTTTTCTTTCATTTTGGGAGAGAGGAATTTCGATAGTTTTACCATTTGGGGTTCTTTTTCAGTCCCTATATCATAGTCCTCCACCTCTTCTAGCCGAGGCTGCAAAGTGGCCTTTACAGGTACATCGTTCTGATCGAAAAGTCTTTCCAAAGGAATCAATCCTTTGGGAATTTGATTTTTTTTCAGGACCAGCATACGATGATCCGCGATTTTTACTCGGAAAGCTTCGGGTTCTTCTCGTTCCCGCATGATTGACATGGAATCATTTTGGTTTTCTTGGTCAGCATGAGTTTCTGAAAATTCGCCTACTGCAGTAAGGAACTTCTTAATCTGTTCATCATCTTCAAAGACTTTCCAGTGTCGGATATTGTCTGGTATGGAAGGCTTGTATCTGATTTTGATATGGTATTTCAGTTTGAAGGTCGTGGGAGGGGAAAAAGTTGAAACTGCCCTTGCCAATGCATCAGCATGTAGATTCTCGGTGCGAGGGATAAAATGGATATTTATAGATGAGAAAAAAATTTCGATGAGGTCCCAAGTACAATTTATATATTCTCTTAGCCTGGGATGCCTAGCTAGGTACTGTCGGTTCACTTGTCTTACTATCAATTCCGCGTCACCGTATACCTCCAGGTTCTTTATATTTAATTTCTTGGAAGCCTCTAATCCTAAAATCAATGCTTCATACTCGCATACGTTATTAGTGTGATCTATGTCCCACTGCAAATGATAGGAGAAAGGAACAATGAACTTACCTTCAGGTGCTACCAGAAGTACCCCAGCACCAGCTCCTTCAGAAGACGAAGCGCCATCGAAATACATTTTCCATACACCGGTATTACACAACTCTTCTGTCAAAGCGCTTAAATCTTCTTGCTTTTCATCGATTTCTTCCAGGAAACCATCCAGACCATCATCAAAAGACAAAATGAAGTTTCCCAGATCTTGGTCTGTGATGTAAATGGGGAAGTTGTGCGGGGTTTTGAGGGTCACTGACCGTGTATGCTAATCTTGCCTCACTGTATAAATGAGTGAACTGACCCCCAAACATAGGGATTGTGGCATAGGACATGTCTAACTGAAGGGATCCTCCCAACTTGGCCCCCCACGACCTAGATAACACCATACCGTACTTGGGGGGAATATCGACGATAACCACATCCATTAGGATACTTTTAACAGGGACCTGAGCTAAGGTAACTACTAGATCCTTTATCATCCCCATAAATTTAACCTTCCTTGAATGAAATGAATATAGATTTCCATAAGGCCTTGTGATCTGGAGACCCAGCTTCTCCATTATAATCTTGGGCATAACATTGTGGGAAGCTTCCAAGTCTAACATACAATTATGCAACAACTGATCATGTATATTGAGGGTGATATAGAAGGGAGAAATGTTGCCTTTGGACCCTTCAAAATGGGGACCAAAGGTGATGTTAGGTCTATCATCTTCCAAGTTTATAACATCAGAGTGGCTTTCTAGTTCGGAAACACCTATCATTTTGGTAATTTATTTGCGATAAACAGGGTTTTTCGCCAATTCCACCAAAGAGATGGGTATCTTAATTTTTCTTAACTCATTTTCGATACTAAATGCTCTATTTACATTGTCTGTGTGTCCGGTTGAGGCTTCCGAATTCTTTCTTTCTGACTTGTTCGTCTGGACAGGTTTATCATTCATGGTCTTAGTTGAAGAAGTATTTTTGTTTGCGGGTTCGATTGGCTGTGTTTGAGCTCCGGATTTTTATACCTCGGATCCCTGAGTGCTCACTCTTATCGTTTTGTTGTTGGGTGGTGGAGTCTCATCCGAAGGAGGCTCGTAATCTTGACCTCTTTAAAGGATTTTGCTGGGTTGAATTGTCGAGGTAGATTTATTGTTAGATATCAGTTTGTACCTTGGTTGAAGGTCAGCCATCATTATCTCAGCTTCTGGTTGGGATTCACAGATCTCATTGGGATCACCCTATTCATTTTCATTTGGCATCTCTGACACATTCAGAGACCTTTCATAGTCTTTGTGAGTCAGATATGGTTGACTACAGTCATCACTGAAGTTTGCGACGTCATCATCTAAATCCTCGAACTCTTGAAAATCGTTAGCTCCTATAAAATTTTCATTCTTCAAGGGAGCTTGTATTTTTTTATCTTCCTTTTTTATTGGTCTTTGCTGATTGGGAGGGTTTTGAATTTTTTTGAAATATGTTTTGGGGTAAGAGTCAGACTTGGCCTGTTCGAGTTCCATCCGGGTTATTTTATTTGACAACTCTTTAATCACTCTAACCATATCATCTACCCTATCGTCGGAGGATCTATTGGACCCTGAAGGGCCAACTATTTCTCTATAGTGCCTGGTATCTCTGTTTCCAGTCTCTACTCTAGCCTTAAGTTTACCTGAAGCCGTCATGTTAGATTCTATCTCTACCACATCATCATGCATACGGTTTAAGGTGGCTCCCCTTCGTTCTTGCAAAAGTAATGCGAAATCCAGCTCGAAAGCTACGGCGAAAGTCACTTTAGCCGCAGGTTGAGATGGTTTGACTTCAGCTGGGATCTTATTGTACAATTTTTTGAATCTCAGAATGAATTCCAGGACTGTTTCTGAGTTCTTTTTCTTCAAGGACGCGAATTCGGTTAGATAATAGAGGTGGTCTTTTCGCTCGCCCCATTGTCTAAGGAAATCATCTTCCAAAACATGATATGATGGGATAGAGGCTGCGGGTAGGCCCCGAAGCCAAGTTTGGACCTGACCCTCAAAATTTTGGACAAGGAGTCTTGAATATACATCCTCGTGCTCGACACCGCAGTGATCTGCGAATTGGTCGAAAATATTAATATGTTCAGTAGCGGTCAGCTCTCCCTCCCCATCAAATTTCGGTAGGTTCTTTATATAGTTGTCCTAGAGGTCGTGTAAGGGGATGGGAAACACTAAAGGAGCGTATTGGGCTTCCACCTTTGTAAAAACTTTGGGAGGGGGGGGAGGTGCTTGACCTCCACCTCCTCCTTCAGGCCCTTGACCTCCACCTCCTCCTTGGGGGACTCCTCCTCCACCTCCTCCAAAACCTCCCCCTCCTCCTATAAACCCTCCACCTCCTCCGGTGGTAGTCGTTGTTGTTTGTGGGGAGTTATAAATGGGGTTTTCAAAAAATAAAAGGGGTTTTATATTTTCTTCGCTAAGAGGAGACTCTCATGAGGAATGATAAGGAACGCGAGGAGTCGGTTCCTCAGACTTGAAAGAGATGGAATCGGGAAAAACGACGGGTGTGCGAAACGAGTGTGTAACACACTCTTCAGGATATGGGGAAGTCTAGAAATTTAACTGAGGATAGAATGGTGTTTTGAAAGACGACAAACTTTCAAAAGGGCCCTTTCCCCTCTATATCAAAAGGACTGTTGGATGAATCTCACTTCCGATTTCAGTATAGGGCGTCGAATGTTTAGCGTCAAAGTAAGGATTGAGTGAGGTCAGGGGTTAGAAAGGGCTCTCGACCCTCGGTGATGGGATTTCAAGTTGGTAAACTGCAGCGGTTGGCTTAAATGAGCCTCTCGCCTTTAGAATTTTTTCAGGATCAGAAACTGGTGTAATCTTCTCACCATCCAGGTTCTGTCTGGTATTCCTTCAAGTGAATGCCAGTTTATTTTTTCGTGGAGTCGCCAAGTGAAATATAAAAAGCCTTAAAAGGTGTGTACTCTTTTTTCACCATCAAAGCGTAACACTTTCAATGAAAAACAATTTGTCATTTTCCCAGGGAAAAATATTTCGTAACTTCGCTCCTCGGCAACGGCGCCAGAAAGATATTGTTCCTGAGTCTGTAATAAGGCTCAAAAGTACATTGTCAAGGCATCCGAAAGTGGTTAGGATAAGGAGAAGGGAAAGAATCAACCTTCGGAGAAAGTCTAGGGAAGATTTCTGTGTTGGGGTTGTCTGGCTTCGAACTGCTCCTGAATAGTTATGTCAAGTTCAATGGCTGCCCATGATTGTTCAAGCTCGGCCCAGTTAGTGGTTGTTTTAAGGATAGTGTTGAAGAGGTTCAAGGCGATATGCATTTGGTTCAATAATACAGGTTCAAAGTTAGGTTGAGTTGGTGTAGGAATGGTCATGGGGGAACAATACTGGTATGAGAACATTTAAGAAAGATTGAGTGTTGTCTCAGTTAAGTTTTATAAAAGAGAATTCACGGATGCAGTATTGAAGATGTATGCAAATCAAAGGCTCGTTACCGTAACTATATTATATCTTAATCAAAGGGGTGAGATGGGGGAAAAACATTAATCCATTTACGTTGTCAAGTTCCTATCAAGGGAAAATCTCACGAAGTAAACGGAAGAATAATATATTTAAGGAAATAACCGATGTAACAAAAAATGCATGTAGAATTCTGAAACTGCAAATTGGTCTTACACAGCTGATAGCTGGTGCAAAGGAAAGGCAATAAAAAATTACAAAAGACACAAATTTATTCGTTATAGTAGTGGTAGTACTAAATTATAACAAAGCACATCAATTACGAATATGAATTGAAAATGAAAAATGAGGAACAAGCAAGAAAACTTGTAATACATAAGTGACGGAATTGAGAATCTCAGATCTGCTTGTATTAAGTCTCAATGCAAAAACTCTATTACAAAATCTCAAAAAGGGTCCAACCTTGTTTATTTCTTTCTGGGATATATTTATACAATTTTTTCAAAGCAAGTAGAATCTCAATAGTCACAAAATTTCTGTTATGACAGAGGAGAGAGCAATCGCTCCATCTCTGCAAGATACCAGATATATAAAATATGCAGAACATAAATGAAATGCTAGAAATGATAGAATAACAGTAAAATATCCAGCATAATCTTCACAATACACAGAAATGATATACGAAA
>JZKD02S1708508.1:191205-220201 GCA_000966675.3 Picea glauca
TAGGTCTTCTTACATCCGCCTTATTCTATTTTATTGAAAGGTATTATTAATATTGACCTTTATTACATCCGAATACATTGATCTACCTATGTGCGGGTTAGGACCTTAACAATCTCCCCTATTCTGTCTTCATCTAGTGCCAGGTGCTTGTCTTCGCACTGCCTCGGTGCAGGCGATACATCTTTCCACGAGTCGAGATACGAGCTGTGAAGGTTTTGCTTGACAGTTGGCCTCAACAAAGTAACATTCTCGGGCCAACTATTGTATCTTGTCCCCCATTTGTGCATCAACGATGTTTAGGGAGCTTAGTTGCGCGTTGGGCTGAATCAAGTGCTTCTCAACTCGAGCCATGTCCACCCTGTCCATCTGAGAGATATTGATTGAATCTCTCTCCTCCTTCTCTTTCAAATCAAATGAGAACTGTTCTACATTCATTTGTATTAATGTTTCAGCATCGCCTCCACTGTCCATACCCAACAACTTGCCCTCTATAGAATTGAAGGCTTCTTCTAATGAATTGGTCACTTTTAGGGCCTGTTCCTTGCCCAGGGCAATGTTATGCTCCCAATCCTTCAAAAAAATGTTACCTCTGGTTTGTTATGGGACGGCGAGTCTGAGAGAACCTGCTGAAACTCTGTCATTCGTGGCTATCACCGCCTCCTGGAAGGCGACCCGAGCCGCTCCCGCATCTCTTTCTCTGACAGTCAGGTTCTCGGAAACCTGATGCATCAACAGACAATCCTATCGGATTGTTCTCACTTTGGTGAGGAAACTATATTGTGCAGAAGAGATCTTGCTCTGAATCTGGGTGGCTCGGGATTTAAATCCCTTGACATCAATCACCCTGCTTTCAGTGATCTCTACCTGAGCCTGCAGCTCTGCAATCATAGTCCTCTATTGACCAACCTGCACTCGACCATCTCGGATCACTGAATGCGCTTGCTCCAACTTGGCTTTGAGCACTTCTATTTCCTTTTTATCAGCTAGTCGGGCGAGTTCTATTTCCCCACTCACCTGATTCACCGACGCATGCGCTCCTAGCATTCCTGCGATCTTTGTGGCGAATTCCTCATTCTTTTTGTTCTTTCTATCGGTCATAACCTTGAATTTTTTAGCAGTCGATCCTTCGTCCTGGTAGAAATCCCTTTTCACCACCGCTTTTCTCTTTTTGTCAAAGAAGAACTCATTTGGGGGAAGTTCTTTTTCTCTGATAGGCCTCAGTTCCTCATCGAAAATCCATCCTTCTTCTATATTTCCTTGCATCAACTGCAAGGGGGTGATAGAAGTGATGGGTTCCCTGATCTGTTTCACTGCCTTTCCTAGGGTGACAACCAAGTCTTGTTTCTTCAGAGGCTCAGGGGTCTTCGTCTCAGTTTTCGGATTCTGGGTCTCTGGCGGGTCCGGATTCTGTGCCTCTACTTCGGGCTTCTTCGTTTTCTCCCCCTCGTTCTGGATTTTTCCTGAACTAGAAGTTTCATCTTTGGGGCCTTCATCATCCTTCGGTTCCGTCTCAGAAATGCCCGGGCTCCCTCCTTGCAGCACCACGGGAAGAAATCTTCGTCTGTGTTCCTGAAATCTCAATATAGAGGTTGTGTCTTCAGGTGCTAAATATCAGATCCGAGCTAGCACTTCCTCATAAGACCTTGTCCCTCGAAAAATGTCATCCGGGGGTGAAAACTCATGTTCAAACCTCTTAATCCCATAATTCGCCAAATGGTTGCTCATATTTTTCTGGGGATCATGTTTTTTATACTCAATGGAGACCAAACTCAGGTCCTCCAGAGCTGCAGCCTCAACTTTGGCGTGCCTGAAATCCAATAAAGAATAAGAATTTATCCGAATGGGAAAAAACAGCCACACCTTCTTTAAAGATTCTTTGAGTTCTTTACTCACCCCACCAATCACTGTTTGTCGGGTGATCTCGCGACAAGCCAGCTTGTCGGGGATGAATAGTGGTAATGCAAGCGGGGGAATAGTAGCTCCGAACACTCTGAAATAGGAGAACTCTGCCTCCACGTACCAGTCCGCTATACCACTCAGATTTACAACAATGTTGTCTGAGATGCGAGGTGGCGGGTGACCAAAAATGGCGATGTGCAGAGGCACCATCACCCAGTTGAAAATTTCGTAAATGAATTTGTCCGCTTTATTCTCCCACAGCTTGTCATGATATTCATGTGCGGTCTTTTCTTGGACTAGATTCCAAGTCCAACTCATCAAAGGGAATGGTGTCATGGAACATACCATGTCCATAATATATGCAGACATGAAAAATGAGGATGGACTCCCACTTGCCTTCTGCTCCTGATACTCTGTGACCCGGTTGGCCAAGCTGTCCGAGAGTATCTTTGCCCAGTTAAACGAGCAACCTTCTGCGACCGAAAACATGAGAGGCACCCATGCAATGTAGAAATATGATGTGTCCTCTCTTCTAAATAGTCGACATTTCATCATTTCCACATACTTGTACTGTGGCTCCAGTGAAGCGATTGAATAAACGCCTTGGTCATTTTCTCTGAATTTCACGGAGCGCGAAACCCAATCTTTTATCAAACCGGGCATGGTTTTTTCATATTGAGCACACTCCTTCTCTTTGAATTTCTCCAAGAATTCAACATCATACGTGTATTCAGATGTTGTTGGGATATTATACATGGTTTGGATGTGCTCCGGTCTAAAAGTCCCGACCGTGACCCGCTGGTCATTCATGATAGTTCTGGTGGGTAAGTCTATGTGATCCAACGCCCATCAGATCATATCATAATATGTAAGAAACCATGGTCTGGTTGCTACCTTGTGCATTCCAGATTGAACAACTATGTTGTATTTAATGTTCAAGTCATCCTTTTCATTGTCGTCGGAGTCTGAATAATTCACCAACTCAGATTGCAGAATATCTGAAACAAATGACCAGCTAGGGACTGAATAAACACTCCGGGGCGAAGTGTCGGAGACATTATCCGAGCCTCACCCTGAAACCTCGATATTCGCCTTTACTTCTTTCAGTGGAGCCATGGCTGAAACTTCTGTTTTCGCCCTTCTGCGATAGAACTACATATACATGAAGAAATTAGTTCACTCAGAAAATGACGAGCTCTGCGTGCCTATGAAAAATGTTTTCATTATAATAAAATGAAACTCCTGTATATATTTGAAAATTCTATACTTTTCGAAATAAGTCTGTCAAATCGCAATTAGAAACAAATTTATTGCGTAAAATCTGATCTTATTATTCATGGATTCACCCTAATTCTCCGTTAATGTCATCAATGTTTGTCATTTTGACAGTCAGTCGGAGTAGGCAGAGAGAAGGCTACCTCGGGAAATGTGCAAGCCTCGGGGTGCGGGATATATTTTTCCTTATCTTGAATTATCAAATTTTACCACCTTTTATCAATTCCTCGTTGTTCGCTACTTCGTAGATTTTCTTTTAACATTTTTAGTCCCCAACTCGCGAGATCGCGAGGACCGACTTTGGCTTAATTAACAGTAATCGTGATTTGGAACATCATTAATTTTATAATCCATTTATTCGCCATATCGCAACTCGAAACTTTGAAGGCAAGTTCCTGGGAGATTGGTATGCCGAGTCGCGAAACCGCGAGATGGCGATAATTAAGGCTCAATTAAGGGGAATAAAATATTAGATTAGGCGACTAAATAATCTTGCTATAATTACGTCGCGAGTTCGTGAGTCAGGGTTTTAGACGCCGTAACTTTTGAAAAGATAGTGCCGAGTGGCGAGACGCCGAGAATAGACTTGACCATGGTTAGCTTTTTCCTTTAATCCTTGACCACGGTTATCACAAAACTACCTTGTGTTCTCGGCTCTCGGGGCTGTAAAAATAAAAACTTGGGTTTGACGAACGTCGAGGCGCGAAACCCTGATGACGTCAAATCATGAGTTAAAATATTTTACCCTAGTTAAAGTCTTGGGCGAAAATTTGAAAATGACTTCGTCGTTTCGTGACGCGGGACGCATGAACTCAAGGATTAAAGTATCTGAATTGCAAGATTCTGAATTAAAACAAAAAGAGGGAACATCCTTATGAAAGTGGATTTGTTTTGAAAGTAGAAAAATCATCGCTGCCCGCGCGACAAGGTGGCAGAGTTTTCATAGTCTCGGGGGAAAAAATCAAAAGACCTTCTTTAGATTCCAAGTACCGAAAATCGAAAAATGTGAAGGGTAAAAAATAAAACAAGGGCGGCTCCAAGAGGATCCACCTTGATGCCATCGTCGGAGATAACATGTCCCAACTAATAAATCTTTGGTTGATAAAAAAATAATTTCGACAGTTTTCCTATCATATTTTTTTTCGTAAACACTGTATTACTAAGAGTAAATTCTCATCATGTCCTTATCCTATCCAAGAAAATATCAGTATGTCATCAATGGATACTTGAACAAAATTGTCCAAGTATTCGTAGAACACCCCATTAATCAAACTCATGAACACCCCCAAGGTGTTTGTCAGTCAAAACGGTAAAAAGGTAAACTCGTAGTATCCAAACCTTGTCTTCAATGTGGTCTTAGGAATATATTCATCTTTAATTTGTAACTGGTGATATCCTGATCTCAAGTTGATATTTAAAAACACCTTCATGCTTTTCATTTGATCAAACAAATCATCTATTCTTGGCAACGTATACTGGTTCTTGATCATCTCCTTGTTCGATTGACAATAGTCAATACAGAGTCTCCATGATCCCTCCTTATTTATTATGAGAATAACTAGTGCACCCCAAGGTGACACACTTGGACATATAAGTCCCAAGTCCAACAATTCCTTCAATTGCATTTTCAAATCCTATAATTCAGGCATTAACATATGATAAGGCGTTATTTCTATCGGTTTGGTTTTAGGTTTCAAGCTGATTGTAAAATCAAACTTTCTTTTAGGAGGAATTTTTTTTAACTCTTATGGAAACACATCTACAACCTCTCATACTATTGGAAGGTTTTCTAATCCTTCTACCTCCACATTTTTCATTTAGCACTAAGATTGTATATAACTTACATCCTTTATGCATTATCTTCTGTATTTGTAGGGAGAAATTAACCTCAAGGACACTCCCTAGTTTCTTCCTACAATCACTCTTCTCTGTCCCACATCATCTCTCAAACTTAACAATTTCATATTAAAATTGAGTACTTCATCATGCGATTCCAACGGGTCCATACCGATCACGATGTAATACGATCCTAATATCGTGACATACAGGTCAGAATTCACTACAAATTCTCGCAAGTTAATGTGATAGCTTGTAGCGCTTCCTCCAACCTTTTTTTTGGCACCAAAAGCCATTTCTACGTACCTAAAATCGTCGTTCTCAACTTCCTTTACCTTAATTATTTTTATCACTTTACTATAAATAAATATGTTGGTAGCATCAGGTCTATCAAAATACTAAAATTTTGGTTAGAAATGGTACCCAATGTCTGGAGAACAGTGTATTGGTGCTCAACGTGGTGGTTTTTCAGTGCAGCATGAATCATGTGGACCTTTCCCAAGTCAACAACTATAATGTGTCCTATTGATCTGGCTATTCTAGCCTTCTCAATCGGACAGTCTCATTGGTAATGTGCCTCTCCACATGTTTAATATTTGTTCTTCAGTCCAATACTCCTGGTCCCCAAAGTAGATGCTTTTGTGCTCCCGATGTTGTCTATCAAGTTTGTCTAGAAGGAGTCCTTCCCTGACACACACTCCATATCTCTTCACCATCTATGAGGGCCTTCTAGACTGCATCATGTAATGTATGAGGCATTAGAATCCATACCTTTGTATGAATGTTGAAGTTAAATTCAACACAAACTTGTTGAACTTCAACTTCTCCATGTTCAAGTGTGGGGCATAAATAAGTAGCTCCATGAATCTAGCCTCATACTTTGACATCATACGAACACCCTATCGTAAGGTATTTAACTCATTAAGTTGATGCTCGATGAATTCTTCTGACAAATACCTCTCTCGGAAATGTTCCTCGAACAATTCCTATGACACATCTTCGACAACCATTTTTAGCTAAGGTAGGAGTGTCTTCCACTATAGAATATCACTCCCCTTCAACTTAAATACTTCCATGCAGACTTTCATGTTGGAGGTGAAATCATGAAGTGAAAAGAAAATCACCATGTTCTCCAACCATGTCTCGACAGTTGAGTCATCTGTGGCACCCATGAACTCAAAATATTAACTTTCTTGAGTTACTTGAGTACACTACTGCTAAATATTGGAGGGTGTTGTGAACCCTTATTGGGTACAAATGTCATGCCCTGATATGATCAAGCCTCAACATCCTCTGAAAGGATCTCATCATCCCTACCATAATTCCAACATCGACATGCTCCTCCTCAACAGTCTTCCAATCCTTCTAAGTATTAGATTCCTATGGCATGGATATACTTGAAGGAGGAATACCTTGTCTCCCCACGCCATGACGTCTAATCATTTTATGTCCTATAACCATGATTTTCATATAAACAATTTCAAGATTTATTAATGATGTGATTTTGATCATTTCTCTAATAGAGTGTAAGGTGTGACGGTCAAATGTCACAGGGTTGAACCCACTTTTATACCATATGTAACGACCCATGTGTTATTACAACAAGTGATGTACAAAAGAGGTAAACATTTTATATATATTTAAATAAACAACTTTACGACAGGTGACATGCATCACAACATATATTAACAAACAATAAATCAATCTCATCATAATCAACTGAAGGTAACATCACTATTATTCAATCAAACATTTCTCAAGTGATAACATAAAGAAAATACATGTCCAACCTATCATGCACAGTTAGGACCTCCAAGACACATAAGCAATGCTCAAGTCCATGATTCATTCAATTGATTTTGACCATTTAAGGTCTTAGGACTTGCTACTGTTTGGAGGAAAAAGGAAGTATATATATCCCATTAGTCCAAATAAACCTCAATCTACTAGATTTATCAACCATACTTAATTATCAATTCTTCATGTTTCAATGGAATAATCTACTTTAAATGAACAATATTCAAGCAGTATTCTAGTGAAAATGAGAAAAAGGGAAATACATAAGGAATGACAAGACCAAAGGAGAATAAGTACAATATTAACTTCATGTATCTCAACTATGCATCTTCACATTAAGGAAATGTTCTAAAAATATATAAGGAATAAAATATAAAATTTCTTAATCATTTATAAGAAACCACAAGAAGATCAACCTTCTTAAATGATACATTAAACTTTAATGCTAATTGCATTATTCATCCAACTTATAAAACTAATAAACATCAATCATAAATACCAATCAATAAGAATTATATTTCTTGCATATCCATTTTAAAATAACTAAAAAGCTCAATCATAACAAGCAACATGGAAAGATTCCAAGAATACCTTACATTTCCATTCCAAGAAACTATAAGAGGTTCTAACCCATAAAACTAGTCTTTCTCTCCATTCATCACTTCGAGCAGAGTTGGATATGCTTTCATCATTCCATATTCCATCTCCCAAGCAGCTTCCTCTAGGCTAAAGTGCTTCCATTGCACCTTTACCTAGGTGATGGCTATGTTCTCAAGTATTGTTTCTTTCTTGTCCAAAATGCATAAAGGTTCCATTTGGAACTCACCTTCTGGTTCCACCTGCACCATGTTGCAATAAATGATGTGAGGAGGATCATCAATATAATTTTGTCAATAATGAAATATGAAAAACATTATGAATTTTTAAATTAGCACAGAGTGCTAGTGGGTATGCCAATGGTCCAATTCAAGTTAATACTTCGAATAGACCATAAAACCTTGGTGCCAACTTACAACAGTTCCTTATATTTAATGAGATCCTTATTTCTTTGACTTTAAGTTATACATTTTCTCCAACATTAATTTTTTTATGTCTTCTTTTCTGATCTGCATAGCGTTTATGTACATCTTGCACAACCTTTAAATTATATTGCACCTTTTTGACCATGAGTTCCATTTCTTGGAGTATTTATGGTCCAACCATTATGTGGTCAATTGGATTATCCCAACTGATCGGAGTTTATATTTCCTTCCATATAAAACTTCAAAGGGACTCATTTTTTCTAACGCTTGATAATCATAGTTGTATGTGAATTCGAATTAGTGTATGTACTCTTCCCACTTAGTTGGTTTCTTTCTTACATACATTTGTAACATGTCTTTGATAATATGATTTGTACATTTTATTTTTCCATCCATTTTCAGATGATATCTTGTATCAAAGTTCAAATTAGTTCTCAGACTAGCAAACAACCCCTTCCAGAAATTTTATGTAAATTTGACATCTCTATCCGAATTCTACGCAATATAAATATTTCTTTCCTAAAAATTTCAGGCATATTAACAACTTTGTAGGTAGATTTCACAGGTAAGAAGTGAGCATAATTACACAATTTATAAATTACTACCATGATTGAATCATCTTGTGTTTGAGTTTTAGGCAACCCTGTAATGAAATCCAACGAAATAATTTCCCATTTTGTAACATCTCGCTCTGGCTCAATGAGCGAACTTATTCTTTGACGACACTTGCTCGCAAGTGATCCAAATTACTATGCTATTAAAACTTTTGATTTTGATTATGAGGCGTTATGGGCTGATGACATGTTGTTTTACTGCATTGACATAGACAGGTGCTATTAACTCGGTTTACTGAGTGTGCAAGATTTTGGACCTCAAGGATGTAGTGGCATCGATGGAACCCCTTGGACTCAGGATCGATTCAAGGAGTGTACCATTGGGGTTTGATTATTTTACTATGATATTAGTGCATCTGATTAGATCATATGATATGGATATGTTCTGACATGATTTGTTGATGATGCAGGATGACGATAGCTTGTCGACTAGACTCGCATGTGGAGTAAAGGGGTCATGAATGACTACCAGAGATGTTGACAGAGAGGTGTGGACAACATCCCTACCACAACCTACTAGCACTCCCACCGTGGCTCGAACTGTAGGTTAAAGTTTACCTAGTTCGAGAGGACCAACGATGCCGTGAGGGAAGACTGTGGCAGTTGCTCACAATGATTGTAAGGGGCACGCAATAAGGCGAGGGCCTTATTCCTTAGAGGTAGTTAGTCTCCCACAAGTTCACCTGGTGGAGTATTGACTCCAAGGTTTATTGATGTCTACCAAGTCAATTAAGAGGTGAGTGGCACCCTTTGAGCACGTAGTGCATCCTGAAGGGCACGTCGCACAAGGGAAACAAATTAAGTCGAGTGGCACCCTTGGAGAACCTAGTGCATCCTGAAGGGCACATCGCGTTGTTGATGATAGAGGAATGAACCTAGATGGCTTTAGGACGAATAACGTGTTAAGAAATTAAAAAAAAAAATCCCTAATTAAATGTTGCCCTGTACGAAAATTTAAGGTTTATGTCTAAACTATGCTAGTGGTAAAATTTTATCTCTCTATAAAAAAAAATAACAATAATAATAATAAAAATAAAAACCACATAAATAATAATTATGACCTTCGTTAAATCTTGTAACACGAAGGAAATAAGAAATTTAATTTATTCATTAAAAAAAAAATTGTTGGAGTAAAATTTAAAAGAAAAGGGTGAATTAATGGTTTTATTATTTCGATAATTTTAAAATACTAATTAAATGAGAAAAGGGAAAAAGATTTAATTTTCACACCTTCCTTTTTTAGTTCTAATTAAAAAGGGGAAAGAGGGAAAATCTAAAAAATTAGGAAACTAGGAAAAGAGGTAAACATAAAAAGGGTAAAAGGGGAACATAAGGGAAAAAGTGGAAAGTAAAACTTAGAAAAAGTATCTACCATTTAAGAGCTTTCTAATTTAAACTGAACTAGCAATTTAATAATAGGGAAAGCCATTAAAACCTGTAAGAGAATTTCGGGACACCTAGGAGTGATTCTAGGAGTAACTCTAGGTGAGTGAGGGAAATAAAGATAATTAATTAATTAAAGAAATTAAATTATGGATGAATGTAGGGGATGGGGGACACTTGTACGGAGATGAATTTTTAGGAATTAATTTTTAAAACTTTAATGAAATGAGATTTTAGGAAAGAAAGGAAGTTTGGAACTCTATATAATGAAGGAAGGAGAAGGATGAAGGATATTTTTATGTTTGTGTAATGTTACGCTACAAAAATATCTACTTGACTTACTTAACTTGTGGGAGTTGGGATACCTAGCTCGGTGAGGAGTTGTAGCTCGGCCTTGTGAGGTGAGCTGGGAGCTAGTCGAGATCTGTGTATAGTGAGTGTGTGGCCCCTTTTGCGGCTCGAGGGGCTAAGGGGGAAGAAGATTACCCCTAGATTTTTCTGGGAGGTACCGGTGAAGTCTCGACAGTTAGTAAGCGGGAGTTGCACAGAGTGCGTGGGACATCATTCAGAGCAGGCGATCAGGCAACGGTACACTCTCTTCATTTTTGTATGGTAGAATGTTTTAGGACTTATGCTTGGATCTTCTTATTTAATGGAAATGTAAAATGATGTTTTATAAAATTGGTGAGTGGAACTTTCCTTAGCCTAGATCGATGGTTGTTGACTCCCATGGCCTTCGTTTTCCTGCATGTTTTGACCACCTTCCTGTGTTGATTGTGACCTTTGTGTTTATTTATCCTTCATCCCTAGCTCACCATTCCTCACCTGAGCAGTCGGTGAGGAACTTGATTTGCGATCCTCGCCTTAGCGTTAAAAGACCTATGGATCTCAACGCCCTTCTTTTTCGTGCTAGGATGATGAGCAAAGGATGAACATGTTAGCTGACTACCCTCAATGTTTTTCCCTGGATGATTGTTGATTCCACCATCTAGCAACAACCTCTGTGTGTAGATTATATTGTGTCCTGGCTGGTTTTCTCTATGCCTTGACTGATAGAAACCCTGACAATCATTCCATGACCGTTCCCATCGAATCTTTGCATTCTCTTACTGTTGTATGCACTGTATTGGGGTTATAGCATTGGTAGCACAAATTGATTTCTAGTATGTAAATTTTTGGGTATTCTGGCAATGAAATAAAAAAATGAATTGATTTCAGGTCTACATTTTTATAATGGTATCCTGGAAATGGAAAAACGTTCTTATTTGTTATTCTTGTCTGCATTGTATTAGTACTCTGGCAATGGGAATAACGTTTGATTTCCTATCTCCATTTTATATTGGTTTCTGGGAGATGAAAAACATTTTTGTATTCCTGTATGCATTGTATTGGTACTCTGGCAATGGGAAGAACATTTGATTTCCTATCTGCATTTTATATTGGTGTCCGGGAGATGAAAAACGTTTTTGTATTCCTGTCTGCATTGCATTGGTACTCTGGCAATGGGAAGAACGTTTGATTTCCTATCTGCATTTTATATTGGTGTCTGGGAGATGAAAAACATTTTTTTTGTATTCCTGTCTACGTGGCATTGGTATCTTGGCAATCGAAAATGAATTAATTTCCATGTCTGCATTTTTCTAGTGTTTTTCCCTTTTAAATGATGTTGGCAACATGGAGTTCCTTCTGGTGCATTTTGGCCACATCATTCTGCATATTTTAATTATGGATAGCCATGAATTCCCTTTTGGTGTGCCCCTGTACATGCTTTTCCCTTTTAAAATGAGACTGTGATAGCTGATTAATTACCCATGATTTTTCCATTCAAAACGTGGCTGAGATTGTGGTTAAATGATCACAAATTTCCATTCAAAATGTGACAGAGACCATTGTTTAATGCTCACAATTTTACCATTCAAAACATGTCTGAGATTGTTGTTTAAATGCTCACGTTTTTCCATTCAAAACATGTCTGAGACCATTGTTTAATGCTCCCGATTTTACCATTCAAAACATGTCTGAGACTATTGTTTAATGCTCATGATTTTACCATTCAAAACATGTTTGATATCCTTGCTTACATGCTCATGTTTTGTCGTTCAAAACATGTCTCAGTTCATTGTTTAAATTCTCACGTTTTGCCATTCAAAACATGTCTGAGACCATTGTTTAATGCTCACGATTTTACCATTCAAAACATGTCTGATATGGTTGTTTAAATGCTCATGTTTTTCCATTCAAAACCTATGTGATACCATTGTTTAATGCCCACGATTATTGCCTTTAAAAGTTGACTTTGATTGCTATTTAAATACCCATGATTTTGTATTTAGAATGTTGTCGGAGGTTATTGTAATTACCCACGATTTTTCCTTTAGAATGTTGCTAGAGCTTGTTATAATTACCCATGATTTTTGCCTTTAGAATGTTGACTGAGCTTGTTGGAATGACCACGAATTTACTAGAACCATTGCTACATTTAATTGGCTGGTTAATTGCAATGTTGAATGCTATATTAATTGCCTTAATAAATGCCAGAACATTTGCTACAACACTGTGAATGGTCAACAGATTTCTACTTATTGATTAAATGTCGCGGCAAGTTAAATGGTTAACAATTATATAAATTGCCTTGTTTTCGTGCTATTAATCGTTATGTTAACTGTCATATAAATTTCCTCGCTACTGTTATATTAATTGTTATGTTAATTAACGTGATAATCACCTTGTTAGTGCTATAATACTTGTTATGAAAATAGTCATGCAAACTACCATGTTATTGCTTAATTAATTGATTATGTTAATAATTATGTTAAATGCCTCGTTAACTATAGATATGTAATTACCTTGTTGATTTGCTACAACAATGTTATTAGCTGGCAGTTTCCTCCTCACTGATAATAAACAGCTAGTGTGGTTAGTTTAGTCATTATATCTAGACTAATGTTGAGGTTTAACTGTTCATAAGTGCTATAGGTAGCATTCCACTTTAAGAATGTTAATGTCGTTATTAAAGTTTATGGTTAGTTGGATTTATAGATATCGCCTAGTTGGTAACCCAAACTCACAAAATTTGAGTCGTAATTCATGTTAAGTTCAATGGATAACTCATTGACTGATGGAATTTTGACTGGTTAATTGATCTATAATTAACGCCAATTTAAGTCATAGATAACAAACTTTTAGCCTTTATTGATGTTTGTTGTTTAATATTAATTAATGTTGTATGTGGTTTTGTAAACATTCAATGTGATTGGTTTTTCTCACTGTAAGGGTTCTATTTACTTGTGTAATTAATTTTGGGTGGTTAGGATGATTGTCCTTAGCTTAGTAGGCTTGGTCTTCTTGTGTCAGTCGGGATGTAGACACCTCCTTGTTCCGCATAATAGTCACAAGCCCTAAGACCTTAAATGGTCAAAACCAATGGGAACCTAGGCTTGAGCATTGCTTATGTGTCCTGGAGGTCCTAATCATTGCAGGGTAGGACGAGCAGGTAGTCATTCTTATTTTTCTTCGGTTGAATGTTGTACATTGCTTCCAGGTGCTTGATCTACTTTTATGTTAGGCCGTTATGTTTTTGTTGAGTGAGTTGCATGTATTATGTCATCGTCGTCTTGCGATGTTGAGTATAATGTAATTATTACCTTCCTACACACACACAAAAAAAAAAAAAATTAATGGTACTTTTACCGGTTGTACATCGTAGGAGTTGTACCAGATGGGGATGTTACATGTGGTATCAGAGCGGGTTCGACCCGCAACTTGGGATTGCTATGGATTTCGTTGATATGATTTGATTATAATGTTACTAATTGAGTTGACTTGTATTCGTGCAGTTAATCATGGTTAGATGATGTCGTGGAGGAAGACGATGGGGTGCTAGGGGAGGAGGCACGATGCCTCCAATGACATCCACACATGAGGGATCTAACCCCCAAGGAGATGAGAAGGTTGTCGGACAAGACCAGATAGCAGTTGGCGATGTGGTCAGAATGACGAGATATTTTCAGTGCATGTCTGAGGCACTGATCAGTTGTTTGGAAAGAGATGAGGCCAGGGCACCGACACCCGCTAAGGTTCTGATGCATGCTCCGATCGGTACTAGTATCATTCACTGTGAACTCGAGAAGGTCAAATTTCCTAAATTCTTTGGTGCCCCGAATGGCACAGCCGTCGAGGTATGGTTGGAGAACATGGTGATGTGCTTTGCACTTCACGATTGTACCTCCAACATGAAGGTCTTCATCGTGGTATTCCAACTAAAAGGAAGCGCTCTTCTATGGTGGAAAACGCTCCTACCGCAGCTGAACATGGTCATCGAAGACATTTCATGGGAACTGTTTGGGGAACGGTTCTGAGAGTGATATCTTTCAGAGGAATTCATTAAGCGTTAGCTCAATAAATTCAATGCCTTATGACAGGGTGGTCGTTCAGTGCTCGAGTACAAGGCCCGATTTATGGAGTTTCTCCGGTATGCTCCACACCTTAACACTGAGAAACTTAAGGTCAACAGGTTTGTGTTCGGACTTAAGGGAAGCATATGTGCAAAGCTTAGGATTTTGATTCCTCAAACCTTACATGATGTTGTCTAGAAGGCCCTCATAACAAAGGAGGAGCTTATCAATGGGGATCAGACCAGGACTCCAGCAAGACCAGCAGGGCAGGTGTCATCTGGAGCACAACAACATCAGACACCAGCCAAACATACATCGGGATATCATGGCTTCTAGAGGGGATCCACTTTCACTACACCTCAATGAGTGACGCCTCAGCAACGGACACCTTATCAAATACCATAGCATTAGCAATAGCATTGACCATAGCAGTAGCGGTTTAGGCTTGTTCAGCAGAAAAGACCAGGATTCCAGGCTAGTGGGTCGTCATCTTCTACTTTGGGTACCAGTACTACTGGGCTGAAGAAGGGGTGTTAGATGTGTGGGGAGCCACACTACCAGTGAGACTTCCTGGTGGAGAGGACTAGAGCATCCAGATCAGTCGGACCCATTACCGTGGGAGATATGGGCAAGGCCAATTAGATTCATGCAGCGGTGAATAACCGCCAGGGAGAGAAACAATAGACTCTGCTCGAGACGACAGGTACCTTCGCTGACCATACCCTTAGTATTTTGATAGATCCTGGTGCTACCGAGAGTTTCATTTCTGGTGCAGCGCTAAAAAGGATTAAGGCAAAGGCAGTAGAACATGACGAGTTTAGTATCATAGAGATGGCTTCGGGAGCCAAACAGAAGGTTGGAATAAAGGTTATGGGTTGTATCCTTAACCTGGGAGAGTTTGTCACAAGGGCCAACCTGTACGTCACGATCTTAGGATCTTATGATGTTGTAATTGGTATGGATTGGTTGGAATCGCATGAGGCGATACTCAACTGTAAGATGAAATGGTTGAGCTTGGTCGATGATGTGGGACAGAGATGTGTGATTGTAGGATGGAACCAGGGAGTTTCTCTAAGGTTCATCTCTAACTTATAGCTACAGAAGAGCATGAACAAGGGGTGCAAGATTTATGTGATCCTTGCATTAAACGAGAATGGATTAACGAAAGGTTTAGAACACCTTCCGGTGGTGAGAAAGTTTGCAGACATATTTTTGGAGGAGTTACCTGGGATGCTGCCAGATAGGGAATTAGAGTTCACTATAGAGATAAAACTGAGAACTGAACCGATAGAGAGAATGCCTTATCGGAGGTTGACCCCAAAATTACAAGAGTTAAGAATGAAACTAAAAGAATTGTTGGACCTGGGAGTGATACGTCCAAGTGTGTCACCGTGGGGTGCACCTGTTATTTTCATTTGAAAGAAGGATGGGTCATGGAGGCACTGCATTGACTACCGTCAATTGAATAAGGCCACGATGAAGAATCAATATCCATTGCCAGCGATTGATGATCTGTTCGATCAAATGAAGGGCATGACGGTGTTCTCAAAGATAGATTTGTGATAAGGGTATCACCAGCTGTGGATTAAGGAAGATGACATCCCCAAGACCACCTTTAAGACAAGGTTTGGACATTGCGATTTTACTGTTTTACCATTTGGACTAACAAATTCCCCAAGGGTATTTATGAGTTTGATGATCGGGTTGTTCCGCGAGTAATTGGACAAGTTCATCCAAGTATTCATTGATGATATTTTGATTTACTCTTGGATGATGGAGGAGCATGATGAGCACTTGCACTTGGTACTACAGTGTCTGCGAGAGAACAAATTGTATGGGAGGTTATCAAAATGCTCATTTTATCAGTTGAAGATCCACTAATTAGGGTACATCATCTCCCGTGAAGGTATCGTTTTGGATCCAGTGAAGTTCAAGGCCATTATGGAATGGCCTGCACCAACAAATGTCCCAGAAGTGAAAATCCCATCACGGAATTGCAGAAAAAAACAAGAAGTTTGTTTGGACCGAAAAATGCGCATAAGCATTTTGGGGGCTCAAGGAGTTGTTGAAAACAACACCGATACTAAAGGTCTCTGAGATGGATGTGGACTTCTTGGTATGCATTGAAGCATCGAAGGAAGGCTTAGGCAGAGTCTTGATGCAAGATGGATGAGTGATCGCTTACATCTCGAGGAAACCGAGAAGGCATGAGGAGAACTATGCGACGCACGATTTGGATTTGTTAGCCATCGTATATGCCTTGAAGGTTTGGAGACACTACCTTGTTGAACAAAAATTTGAACTAAACACTGACCATTATGAACTACAACACATACTTACGCAAAGCGACCTAAACGCGCGACAATGGTGTTGGTCGGAATTGCTTAGCGAGTATGACTTTGAGATTACTTACAAAAAAGGAATAGTGAACCGAGTGGCAGATGTTGCCTCTTCAGATGAATCAATGTGAAAAGATTCTAACTTTATAGTGTAATGATTATTGGTACAAAGAGGTTGAGGGTTCTATCGAACAAAACACAATGATGGTACCACGATTTGAAGGATTTCCGTTTGATAGTGATGGATTATTGAGGTTTAAAAATTGGATCTACGTACCACTGAACGACGAGTTGAGAATGTTGATCCTAAGCGAGGCTCATAGAGTAGTTTACATGGCTCACCCAGGAGTCATGAAGATGAGGGCATACCTTAAACCTTTATTCTTCTGGAAGGGAATGAAGGCCGACATAGTCAACTATGTGGCCAGATGTCTAGAATGTCAACAGGTAAAGGCTGAACATAGACACCCAGCAGGATTACTACAACCACATGCTATTCCAGAATCAAAATGGGAGGTTATCTCAATGGATTTCATTGTTGGATTGCCACTGACGACAAGGAGACATGACTCAATTTTCATAGTAGTAGACACTCTCACGAAGAGTTCTCACTTTATTCCTGTGCGTACAACGTATCAGGCACCTTACATAGCTAGAGTTTTCATCAGCGAGATTGTGAGTCTACATGGCGTGATTAAGAGGATTATATACGATCGAGGATCAGTGTTTACTGGACGATTTTGGACTAATTTCCAAGAGGCCTTGGAAACCCAAATTAACTTTAGTACTGTGTATCACCCGGATACTGACAGGCATACCGAACGAATGAACCAAACCTTGGAGGAAATGCTACACATGTATGTGATGGACCAACAAAATCGTTGGGAAGAATTCTTTCCACTAGTGGAGTTCGCTTACAGGAATAGCTACCAGAGGACCAATAAGATGGTTCCTTTCGAGTTTCTTTACGGGCGACTATGTCAGACGCCTTTGAGTTGGGATCGGCTTGAAGATAGGGTCTTGATGGGACTAGACATGATCCAAGAAATGTAAGAGAAAATGAAAAAAATAAGAAAAAGGATTAAAGAAGCACAGGATCGACAGAAGAGTTATGTCGATGCACACCATGTCGACCGTAGTTACGAGGTCGACGATCGAGTCTTCTTGCGGGTTAAACCGCATAAAAGTTCAATAAAGTTTTGGAAGGGAGTTAAACTCTCTCCTAGGTTAATGGGACCTTTCGAGATTGCGGAGAAAAAGGGGCTCGTGGCCTATCAACTAGAGTTGCCTGATTCTTTGAGGCACATGCACGATGTTTTTCATGTATCTGTTTTGAGACATTATATTAGTGATCCTACACATGTTTTTGACATGAGTTCCTTGTAGGTGACAAAGAAGGGGGTGCTCACGGCTGAGCCGATCTGCATTTTGGATCATCGTGTTTGAAAGCTATGGCGTCGAACGATAGAGTAGGTCAAGGTCCAGTGGGACAATTATAGTCCGCACTCAGTGACCTAAGAGGACGCATATGATATGCACCAACAGTTTCCATTTTTGTTTCATAGATAGACATATGATACTGTGATACACTTTATTTCAGCATTTATATTGTGAAACTTCAGGATGAAGTTTAGACCAAGCGGGGGTGTATGTAACATCTCGCTTTGGCGCATTGAGATAAATTATTCTTTGAGGACACTTGATCACAAGTGATATGGATTACTATGCTATTAAAATTTTTGATTTTGATTATGAGGCATTATGGGTTGATGACATGTTGTTTTATTGCATTGACATAGACAGGTGTTATTGACTCGATTTACTGAGTGTGCAGGATTTTGGACCTCAAGGATGCAGAGGCATCGATGGAACCCCTTGGACTCCGAATCGAGTCAGGGAGTGTACCATTGGGGTTTGATTGTTTTACTGTGATATTAGTGCATATGATTAGATGGTATGATATGGATATGTCCTGACATAATTTGTTGATGATGCAGGCTGATGATAGCTTCCTGACCAGACTCACATGTGGAGTAAAGGGGTCATGCATGACTACCAGAGATGTTGGAGAGATGTGGACAGAAGCCCTACCATAGCCTACTAGCACTCCCACCGTGGCTTGAACTGTAGGTTAACGTTTACCTAGTTCGAGAGGACCTATGGTGCCATGAGGGTAGAATGCAACAGTTGCTCACAATGATTTTAAAGGGCACGCAATAAGGCAGTGGCCTTATTCCTTAGAGGTCCTTAGTCTCCCACAAGTTCACCTGGTGGAGTATTGACTCCAGGGGTTATTGATGTCTACCAAGTCAGTCAAGAGGCAAGTGACATGCTTGGAGCATGTAGTGCATCCTAAAGGGCACGTCGCACAAGGGAAACAGATTAAGGTGAGTGCCACCCTTGGAGCACCTAGTGTGTCCTGAAGGGAATGTCATGTTGTTGATGATAGGGGAATGAACCTAGATGGCCTTAGGATGAATAACGTGTTAAGAAATTTTTAAAACAAATTCCCTAATTAAATGTTGCCCTGTACGAAAATTTAAGGTTTAAGTCTAAACTATGCTAGTGGTAAAATTTTATCTCTCTATAAAAAAAAAAATAACAATACTAATAATAAAAATAAAAACCACATAAATAATAATTATGACCTTCGTTAAATATTGTAACATGAAGGGAATAAAAAATTGATTTATTCATTAAAAAAATATATGTTGGAATAAAATTTAAAAGAAAAAGGGGAATTAATGGTTTTATTATTTTAATAATTTTAAAATACTAATTAAATGAGAAAAGGGAAAAAGGGTTAATTTCCACACATGCCTTTTTGAGTTCTAATTAAAAAGGGGAAAGAGGGAAAATATAAAAAAATAGGAAACTAGGAAAAGAGGTAAACATAAAAAGGGAAAAGGGGAAACATAAGGGAAAAAGAGGAAAGTCAAACTTAGAAAAAGTGTCTACCATTTAAGAGCTTTCTAATTTAAACTGAACTAGCAATTTAATAATAGGGAAATCCATTAAACCCTGTAAGAGAATTTGGGGACACCTAGGAGTGATTCTAGGAGTAACTCTTTGTGGGTGAGGGAAATAAAGATAATTAATTAATTAAAGAAATTAAATTATGGAGGAATGTAGGGGATGAGGGACACTTGTACGGAGAGGAATTTTTAGTAATTTATTTTTAAAACTTTAATGAAATGAGATTTTAGGAAAGAAAGGAAGTTTGAAACTCTATATAATGAAGGAAGGAGAATGATGAAGGATCTTATTTTGTTTGTGTAACGTTACGCTGCAGAAATATCTACTTGACTGACTTAACTTGTGGGAGTTGGGATACCCAGCTCGGTGAGGAGTGGTAGCTCGGCCTTGCGAGGCGAGCTGGGAGCTAGTCAAAATCTCGGGATAGTGAGTGTGTGGCCCCTTTGCGGCTCAGGGGGCTAAAGGGGAAGAAGAGTACACCTAGCATTGGCTGGGAGGTACCGGTGAAGTCTCAACGGTCAGGGAGCGGGAGTTTCACGGAGCACGCGGGACGTCATTCAGAGCGGGCAATCAGGCAATGGTACGCTCTCTTAATTTTTGTATGGTAGAATGTATTAGGACTTATTCTTGGATCTTCTTATTTAATGGAAAAGTAAAATGATGTTTTTTAAAATTGGTGACTGGAACTTTCCTTATCCTAGCTCGATGGTTGTTGACTCCCATGGCCTTCATTTTCCCACATGTCTTGACCACATTGTTGTGTTTATTGTGACCTTCATGGTTGTTTAGCCTTCATCCCTAGCTCACCAGTCCTCGCTTGAGCATTCAACCAGGAGCCTGATCTACGGTCGTCACCTTAGCATTAAAAGACCTTTGGATCTCAACGCCCTTATTTTCTTTGCGAGGATGATGAGCGAAGGACGAATCTATTAGCCAACTACCCTTGATGGTTGTCCCTGGATAATTGTTGATTCCTCCATCTGGCAACGACCTCTGCGTGTGGATTATCTTGTGTCTTGGTTGGTTTTCTCTATGCCTTGACTGATAGAAACCCCGACAATCATTCCATGACCTTTCCTATCGGATCCTTGCATTATCTTATTGTTGTATGCACTATATTGGGATTATATCATTGGAAGCATGAATTGATTTCTGGTCTGCAAATTCTTGGGTATTCTGGCAATGAAAAAAAAAACAAATTGATTTCAGGTCTGCATTTTTTTAATGGTATCCTGGAAATGGAAAAATGTTCTTATTTGTTATTCCTGTCTGCATTGTATTGGTACTCTAGCAATGGCAAGAACGTTTGATTTCCTATATGCATTTTATATTGGTGTCTGGGAGATGAAAAACATTTTTGTATTCTTGTTTGCATTGTATTGGTACTTTGGCAATGGGAAGAACATTTGATTTCCTATCTACATTTTATATTGGTGTCTGGGAGATGAAAAACGTTTTTGTATTCCTGTCTACATTGTATTGGTACTCTGGCAATGGAAAGAACATTTTATTTCCTATATGCATTTTATATTGGTGTCCGAGAGATGAAAAACATTTTTTTTGTATTCCTGTCTACGTGGCATTGGTATCCTGGCAATGGAAAACGAATTCATTTCCATGTTTGCATTTTTCCAGCATTTTTCCGTTTTAAATGATGTTGGCAACATGGAGTTCCTTCTGGTGCATTTTGGGCACATCATTCTACATATTGTTATTACGGATAGCCATGAATGCCCTTCTTGTGTGTCCCTGTACATGTTTTTCCCTTTTAAAATGAGACTATGATAGCTGATTAATTAGCCACGATTTTTCCATTCAAAACGTGGCTGAGATTGTGGTTAAATTCTCATGAATTTCCATTCAAAATGTGACTGAGACCATTGTTTAATGCTCACGATTTTACCATTCAAAACATGTTTGAGATCGTTGTTTAAATGCTCACATTTTTCTATTCAAAACATGTTTGAGACCATTGTTTAATGCTCGTGATTTTACCATTCAAAATATGTCTAAGACCATTGTTTAATGCTCATGATTTTACCATTCAAAACATGTCTGAGATCGTTTTTTAAATGCTCATGTTTTTCCATTCAAAACATGTCTAAGATCGTTGTTTAAATGCTTACATTTTGTCGTTCAAAACATGTCTAATACCATTGTTTAGTGCTCATGATTTTACCATTCAAAACATGTCTGAGATTGTTGTTTAAATGCTCAAGTTTTTCCATTGAAAACTTGTCTGAGACCATTGTTTAATGCCCATGATTATTGCCTTTAAAAGTTTACTTTTATTGTTGTTTAAATACCCACTATTTTTCCTTTAGAATGTTGTCGGAGCTTGCTATAATTACCCATGATTTTTCCTTTAGACTCTTGCCAGATCTTGTTGTAATTACCCATGATTTTTGCCTTTATAATGTTGACTGAGCTTGTTGGAATGACCATGAATTTATCAAAACCATTGCTACAGTTAATTGGCTTGTTAATTGCAATGTTAAATGCTATATTAATTGCCTTAATAAATGCCAGAACATTTTCTACAACACTGTGAATGGTCAGCAGATTCCTGCTCATTGATTAAATGCTGCAGTGAGTTAAATGGTTAACAATTATGTAAATTTCCTTGTTTTTGCGCTCTTAATCGTTATGTTAACCATCATATAAATTTCCCCGGTAGTGTTATATTAATTGTTACGTTAATTAACAAGAAAATTGTCTTGTTAGTGCTATAATACTTGTTATGAAAATAGTCATGCAAACTACCGTGTTATTACTCAATTAATTGATTATGTTAATCATTATGTTAAATGCCTCGTTAACTAATGCAATAAATTGTTATGTAACAGATATGTAATTACCTTGTTGATTTGCTACAACAATGTTATTAGCTGGTAGTTCCCTCCTCAATGATAATAAATAGCTAGTGTGGTTAGTTCAGTCATTATATCTAGACTAATGTTGAGGTTTAACTGTTCATAAGTGCTATAGGTACAATTCCACTTTAAGAATGTTAATGTTGTTATTCAAGTTTATGGTTAGTTGGATTTATAGATATCGCCTAATTGGTAACCCAATCTCGCTAAATTTGAGTCGTAATTCATGTTAAGTTCAGTGGGTAATTCGTTGACTCATGGAATTTAGACTAGTTAATTGATCTGTAATTGACGCCAATTTAAGTCATAGATAACGACCTTTTAGCCTTGATTAATGGTTGTTGTTTAATATTAATTAATGTTGTACGTGGTTTTCTAAACATTCAATGTGATTGGTTTTTCTCACTGTAAGGGTTCTAGTTACTTGTGTAATTAATTTTGTGTTGTTAGGATGATTTTCCTTAGTTTAGTAGGCTTGGTCTGCTTGTGTCGGGTGGGATGTAGACACCTCCTTGTTCCTCAGAACAGTCACCATCCCTGAGACCTTAAATTTTCAAAATCGATGGGAATGTGGGCTTGAGCATTGCTTATGTGTCCTGGAGGTCCTAACCATTGCAGGGTAGGATGGGCAGGTAGTCATTCTTATTTTTTGTTGGTTGAATGTCGTACATTGATTCTAGGTGCTTGATGTGCTTTTATGTTAGGCCATTATGTTGTTGTTGCGTGAGTTGCATCCATTGTGTCATCATCGTGTTGCAATGTTGAGTATAATGTGACTATTACCTTCCTACACACAAAAATAAAAAATAAAAAATAAAATTTAAGAGTTCTTTTACCGGTTGTACATTGTAGGAGTCGTACCAGATGGGGATGTTACACATTTCCATTTTGGTATAGGTAGAGGTTGTAATAACCCTTCTGGATGTTGATATTTAGCCTTTACCTATTGACAACTTAAGAATTTAAATAAGTATTCAAGTGCATATGATTTCATACTAGACCAATAATTTTTTTTTCTCAAGGATGTTATCGTTTTCTGATATTCAGGATGACCACAATAGTGATTTTGATGTAACTCGTTCAGGATTATCAATTTTAGTTCACTAGAATTTGGTGCATAATTTTGTTTTTGAACTTTCATAGACCATTTTTTTCAATAATTAAATCCATACTATTCAAATTCCCCTCATTTTTCTACAAATGTTCTATTTTTTAATGCATTCTACATCATTTATTCTTGTATATTTAATTATCTCCTAAATATCATTTTTTGTTTTGCTGATAAAAATTTCATATAACTCATTAGTTCTTCTACTTAGTGCATTTGCGACTTTATTCTCCTTCCCTTTTATGTGTCGAACTTCGAAATCAAACTCGCCTAGAAATACTAACCACCTTTCATGTCCTTCATTGAGATCTTGTTCACTAAATAGTTTTTTTACAACGTTGTTATATGTTAATTATAGGAATTTTATTCCCATCAAATAATGCCACCACATTTTTAGTGCATGTATTACAACTATTAATTCCAGATCATGAGTTGTGTAGTTTCTTTCACAGTCATTCAATTTGTGAGATTCGTAATAAATTACGTGTCCATCTTGTGACAATAATCCACCTAATCCTTCTTTACTTTCATCTACACAAATGGTAAAATATTTATAAGGATCAACTACTTGAAGGATTGGTGTCATAGTTAGTAAACCTTTCAATATATCAAAATTGTCCTGGCATTTTTGAAACGAAATAAATTTGGCTCCCTTTTTCTGCAATGATGTAATGGGGTAGGAAATATTGTGAAATCCTTTGATAAACCTTCGGTAATAACCAATAATCAGAATGGATGATCGTATGTCTACTATGTTATTAGGTACATGCCATTCCATAATAGCTATAATATTTTCAGGGTCGACTACAATACCATCCTCTGATATTACATGTCCCAGATATTGTATCTTTCTTTGAAAGAAGTCACATTTACTAAACTTAGCATATAGTTTGTGCTCTTTAGAGTCTATAGTACTATTTTCAAATGTTTCTCATGTTATTTTTCATATTTTGAATAGATAATTATATCGTCGATAAACATCATATGAAATTATCCAAGTACTCGTTGAATATATTGTTTAGTAAACACATACAATTTGTCGGTGCGTTAGTAAGTCAAAATGGGATTACTACAAATTCATAATGTCCATAGTGTATCCTAAAAACTCTTTTAATTATGTCTTCATATTTTATTCTAAATTTATGATAACCTGAACTTAAATTCAATTTAGAGAATATGTTTTCTCCTCATACGTGATCAAATAAATCATTAATCCTAGGAAGAGGGTACTTATTTTTAATCATCATCTTATTCAATTGACGATAGTCAATACATAATCGTAGTGTTCGATATTTCTTTTTGACAAATAATACTAGTTATCCTCAGCGTGAAATACTTTGTCTTTTTGACGATATAATAATCTAGATCCATTTTAACTTCGAAATTATCAAGTTTTTATTGGGATCAAATCTCTTAAGTTTTTCAATTTAAAAAATGTTTGAACCTTGAGAAATTTGATCTCTATTAGTGATTAATAAATAAATACAAGATTAAAATGAACTTAAGATAGTTTCAATTTTTAATGAGTATATAATTATGGATCAAATAAATGATAAAACAAATTTTATAAAATTCAAATTAATAAACATCTTAACAAAATAAAATATATATATTTAAAAAAAACTCAAAATAATAAATAGTTTTGCCAAAATATTGTAAAAAGTATATAGAATTAACAAATAAACATTAATAAATAAGAAGTTAGAATCTAAAGAAAAACTATAGTAGACATCTTAACAAAATAAAATATATATATGTTTTAAAAAAACTCAAAATAATAAACATTTTTTCAAAATAGTCTAGAAAGTATATATAATTAACAAAAAAAAATATTTAAAAATAAGAAGTTAGGATCTAACTGTAGGAAAGGACTAATAAAAATAAATAAAAGGTTAAACAATTGAGTATGAAATACCTAGTGTAAATAAGATGGAATAAATAATTGTGAAACTTAATATATATAAAAATGTAATTTATGTAGAATTTAAAATCCTCTCATAAATTACCAATTTTCATAAAATTATGGGAAAACATCATTAATGAGGATGATGATGATGATTAACGTCCACTAAGATTGAATTGGTCTATCAAAACTTAAGAGGGTAAGTGATTACTTATGACTCTTTAGAATTTTGTTTCTGTGCTCGAAAATCATTAAGAGAAGCTTTCCAAGATCACCATACTTTTGTTGAGTTAAGACGTTAGGAAGGTTGGTAGTATGATAAATATTTTGAAAATGACATCTAATATGGGTATAGGATAGAAAATATAAGAGAAGGTGATTTTCATATTCAACCTTCTTAGTGTCACAAAGGTGACACACTCTTTCATCCCATGGCATTTTTGGAATTGACCAATGCCCAGTTTCACTATGGAGCTCGTGAGAATTCGTTCTTATCTTAGCAATGTTTTTTTTTCTTTACACTTGGAAAAAGAGAGATAATTTTGATCTTCTAGATTAGGGTTGATTACATCTTTATAATACCTTGATTTTTGTTTTTCCTCTAACTCTTTATTACACCACATTTTCTCCTTAAATTTTGATTTGACATTTTTTTAATGGTATCTTTATTTTGAAAAATGGTTTCTTCCATGATTCCCCAATAGTTTAGCCAAGACCGAGCATCTTTATGCCATCCTCTCTTAAGTCGATGGTGGTTATGACTTGATTTTGAAGAAATTTTTGGTAGCCTCTTGTCTTCCATGTTGTTTAACTTGTTATTATACATTAGGTATCTAGTCATAGTCATGCTTTCAATGGGGGAGAGGCTCATTTCAAAGAGGAGGATGGGATAGGGTGTATTTCCTTTAATTTTGATATTATAGGTTATAAATTTATTTTGTATCTCCTCTATCTTTCTCTAGGATTCACAAGAGATGCTACAGCCCCAAACATCACATCCATAAAGAATAACATGTGTAACAAGATTCTTAAAGAGAATTTTCTTCTTATCCCAACTCCAAATATCAGTTGATTTACAATTTTTTTCAAGCCCATAATAAGATTTCCAACCCCCAATAATCTTTTTCTCAATGCTATAATTCCAATTGAGTTTGTGGTGAATATCAATTCCCATATACTTGCATGTAGTCACTTCCTCCAAGTTGTTGTTTTCATATACAAAGGTATCATAAGGGATCTTATTGGATTTAATAATCATGACCTTAGTCTAATCAATACTAACAATCATACCCATATTGGAGCAAAAATCCTTGACAATTCTTAGTTGGTTTTCAAGATTATGGGGACTCCTTGCTATAAGAACGATATCATCAATATAAAGAAGAAGATTGATGACTATACCAGTGACAGTAGGGCCAACAAAACCTGATTTGTGCAAGCATTCTTCTAACTTGTCAATCTATATGCCAAAAAGGGTAGGGGATAAGGGACAACCTTGTTTAACTCTGATATTATAGTTAATCGCTTTTGACCATCCCTCAGTGTTTTTAAACTTAGCAATAACATTCTCATACATCCTTATTGCAAAAACCCTCAACTCGAGATAAACTTTTATCTCTTCCAACCTATTGCAAAGGTTTTTCCTAGGAACCATGTAAAAATATTTTCTAAAGTCAACAAAAAAATAGACAAGATTCGTTTTAGTATTGTCGAACTCCTCTGCAATGATCCTAAAGGTAATAATATGGTACACAATTGAATTATATATACTAAACCCAGCTTGGCCTTTATCTCTTTTACTATAACTTTCTAGCCAAAGGCTAATCTTCTTTTCAAAAATAATTCCATAAAGCTTGGCTAAAATTGGGCTAATCATAATGGTCCTATAATTAGAGGGAATTTTTCTATCCCCATTTTTAAAAATAGGAACAATGAGGCTTTGCATCCAATGTTTAGGGAATCCCTAATTGACTGCTAAATGGAAGAGCTTGTGTATGTGAGGGATAAGGATTGGCCCTCCGATTTTAAAAATTTTAGCTTGGTAACCTTCAATGTCCTTAGCTTTCCCATTTCTGAGCCGCTTAACCCCGAACTCTATGTCATCTAAAGAAAAAAATTCTTCCTTTGTTTTAGAATTTGGCTCCAGAACTTCTTAGGATCCATCTTATATAGTTGTGAAAGTTGATGTTGCCTTTTATTGATATATCATATTTTTTTCCTTTTAATTAGGGATTTGTATGTATTGATCTTATCGAGTTTTAAGGAATCATTATAAGCATCCCTAATGTCTTTCCTAGCAATTTTACATTATTTATCATACCAAGGGTTGGTCGTTCTATTATTATTTTTATAAGGCACCTCGAAAGAGAACTTGTTAATAGAATTGGAAAGAGTATTTGTAAAATTATGATATAGTTCTTCAATGTTGTCCTTATAAGTTAGGAGGATTAATTTACTATTTAAATCATTTAAGAAAATGTCAACTTTAATTTTGTCAAAGCGCAAATTCCTTTGATTATCATAATCTCTTCAATGGTGCTCCTATGCATGGAAAATTTTAGAGTTAGTGTTAAAGGTTTATGATCAAATTCGGGCTCATGGTATTTTAAAAGGTAAAAATTTTCTACTTGGTTGGAAATGGGGATATCATATATCACATAATATACAACACTACTACCTAGCCCATGAATATAGGTCATCTAGTTGGAGTTTGACCACTTCATTATTCCATTGCAAATTATCAGGTCTTGAGAGTTGTAGAGTTTGACCAACACCGTACCAAAAAAATTTATCAATTAGGTATTGAGAGCTTCTTTTGTAGCTATTAGATAAAACAAGGTCCTCATCTAATAAGATACTTATCTAAAAAATCATGAATAAGTTGAAGTTTTATTCAAAACAGAAACAATATTTTATTACAGTTCACAAAAGATATATATATATATATATATATATATATAAGAAGATTTATTCGAAAAAAAACAATTTTTCATTATAATTCGTAATATATATATTTAATATTTGGTCAAGTAGACTTGCAATTTATTAAAGGAAATATATAAGTGAGAAGATTTATTCCAAACAAAAATAATTTTTTATTATAGTTCACAATATATATTTAATATTTGGTTTATATAGTATTAAAAAAAGTACACCGACAATTTACTAAAGGAAAAGAGACTTCAAAACTAGATAATATGACCAATACAATTGTAAGATTAGTAATAAGATGAGAGAATATAGAGGGATTTGTAATATATAAAAACGATAATGTTTAAAAGTTGCACATTTTTAATGGAAATATAAAACTTGGTGAAATTGTAATTTTTTATTGTTTAAATTGTATTTTTGAATATATAAATGGATTTTGTACCTTGAAACTATGACAAATTTAATCAAAAAATGACAAAAGAAAAATACAATGTTTAAAATATGCTTATAAAAATAGCTAACTAAAACCAAGAACTAATTAAAAAACATATAAAACTTAGAAGTATGAAAAACAACACTTAGTTATGCTAGTGATGTGAGGCCACGTGAATATAGTTAACTCTATCCATTTTTTTCCTAAATAAAT
>JZKD02S1708508.1:221135-248265 GCA_000966675.3 Picea glauca
ACCCTAGCGTTCTTGCAACGATTCCCTGAACCATATGACCTGTCTGTTGTCGCACCTGTTGTATGATTTGCGCTGGTACGAACAGACGCCCTGTGGATAAGGGTTCAGGATGAGCCCAGAAGGGGGGGGGTGTAACGACCCCATCGTTACGACAACAAGTGAAGAAGGATTTTTTTGTTTTCATTTTTTTTCTTCCTGGAGTTAAGAGGCAAGAAGGTGATGAAAAAAACAGTTTAATCACACCACTGATGACTAAGGCTAGCACGCAGTCCAGGCAACAAGTTACTATGACACCACACATCAACTCAAGCCAACTGGAAAACATGCGCAAAATAAAAAGGATGATGACTACCCTTCCGACGCAAACATGACCACATCTACAAGCTAAGGGACAACACCTTCATCCTGACATCATAGCCTAGACGAACAAATACTAGAACCTCAAGGCGTGCGGACCTAACGCTTGAAGGTGTTCAACCCTTGTGCCAAGAGAAACTTGTACGCTCGTCAACACTCACAAAAAAGAACCATACTCTGACCAAGATATTGTTTTCCGGTCTCCCCAAGGTGCGTTATGATCCCCTCATTAGGAATCATGTCGTTCCCTAGGTGATATATGCGTCAATAACCTTGGCGCAAAACAAAAGGGACCAAGACTCAAGAAAACTCCGATGAGATAGGAACTGAATACTGAAGGGGAGACTATACCTACCCCACAAAAAGGTTGATGAGACACAAGAGGACGAAGACAAGGGGTGACGCCAACCCACATGACATCGTCTCCACCCCCACCAATCACCCAGTCTAATTGGTCTGTGATTACATTCAATTTTAACAAGGTTTCCATTCTAATGGGGTACGTCAAGTTACGATTAGAAAATAATGCATCTACTAAATAAATGCTAATACAATTAATTTTGCAAATATAAGTGGTCAATACTAAAACCATAATTATAAATTCCCTCTATCCTTAATTAAAATTCAATCCAGTGAGTCTAAAATTTGCAATCCATTACTTACTTATCAATCAAATTTTAATCTTTAACAAAACCGAATCAATCAAGTCTATATTAATCCAAATTCTCCACCCAACTAGGAATTAACTTAAATAACAACATTTACAATCTTGACGTAGAATTCTATCATTATAAGACTTATTAACAATTAAATATCAGCATGTAGTCTAGTTATATTGACCGAACTAACAATACTATCTGTCTAATAATATTATAAGGAAACTACTAACTATTAGCAGTGATGGAGCAATTTATCGAGGAAATTAACATAGCAGTTACTTAACAATTAATATATAAATAACATGGAAATTACATGACCATTAAGATGACAATTAAAAGCACACTAACAAGGTAGTTTACATGATTGTTGTCATAACAAGTAATACAACAATAGAAAGGCATTTAAGGTGCTATTAACATTTAACTCGTTGTGTCATTTAATCCAAAGAATGAATCTATTGGCCATTTAAATTGTTGTAGAAAATGTTCTAGCAATTAATATGACCATTACATAACAATGAATCTAGCAATAACAAATCATTTAACTAATTGTTATCCATTTTATTTGTTGGCAAAAATCAAGGCATTTAATGAAACCATTACATAGCAATGAATCTAGCAATAGTAAGGCATTTAACTAACTGTTATCCATTTAATTCGTTGTGGCAAAATTAGCAAAAATGCAGTGCCCACATGGTGGCCAATCGTGCCTAGTCGACAACAACTCAACAATTAAATTCAAATGTATCCAATCAACATCAACACAGTCCATCACTCAAGGGAAAACACAGTCATAGGTTGAAGGCAGTCATTTTGTTGTGTGATCGCCCGCTCTGAGTGACATCCCGTGCGCTCCGTGCAACTCCCGCTTCCTGATCGGCGAGACTTCACTGGTACCTCCCAACCAATTCCAGGGGTACTCTTCTTCCCCCTTAGCCCCCTGAGCCACAAAGGGGCCACACACACTATCCAGAGATTTAGCTAACTCCCATATCACCTCACAAGGTCGAGATACCACTCCTCACCGATCTTGGCATCCCAACTCCCATAAGCTAAGTTAGTCAAGTAGATATTTATATAGCGTAACGTTACAAAAATAGAAGAGATCCTTCATCCTTCTCCTCCCTTCATTATATAGAGTTCTGAAGTACCTTACTTTCCTAAAATCTCATTTAATTAAGTTTTTAAAAATTAAATCCTAAAAATTCCTCCCCATACAAGTGTCACCCATCCCCTTCATTCCTCCACAAATTAATCTCTTTAATTAATTAAATTATCGTATTTCCCTCACCCACCTAGATTCACTCCTATAATCTCTTCTAGGTGTCCCCAAATTATCTTACAGGTTTTAATGACTTTCCCCATTATCAATTTGCTAGTTCAATTTTAAATTATAAAGTTCTTAATGGTAGATACCTTACCAAGTTTGACTTTCTACTTTTTCCCTTAGGTTTCCCTTTTCTTCTTATGTTTCCCTATTTTCCTAGTTTCCTAAATATTTTAGATTTCCCTCTTTCCCCTTTTCATTTAGGACTCAAATTGGTAGGTGTAGAAATTAACCCCCTTTTTCCTTTTCCCCTTTTTAGTTAATAATTTTAAATTATCATAAATAATAAAACAATTATTTCCCTTTTTTATTTAAATTTTACCCTAACAGATTTTTATGAATCATTTAAATTGATTACCCCATTATTATTACAAGATTTAATGAAGAGTATAATTATTATTTATGTTATTTTTATTTTTATTTTATTTTTAAAATAGATAGATAAAATTTTACCACTAGCGTAATTTAGACTTAGACCTTAAATTTTTTTACTGGGCGACATTTTATTAACGATTTTGTTTTTAAAAATTCTTAACACATTATTCGTCCTAAGGCAAACTAGTTACATTCATTTATCATCAACAATGCGACGTGCCCTTCAGGACACAATAGGTGTTCTAAGGGTGCCACTCACCTTAATTTGTTTCCCTTGCACGACATGCCCTTCAAGACGCACTACGTGCTTCAAGGGTGTCACTCATCTCTTTCAATTTTTCTTACACGACGTGCCCTTCAAGATGCACCACGTGCTCTGAGGGTGCCACTCGCCTCTTGATTAACTTGGTAGACATAAAAAACCCCTAGAGTCAATACTCCACCAGGTGAACTTGTGGGAGACTAAGGGCCTCAAAGGAATAAGGCCCATGGCTTATTGCACACCCTTTAGAATCTTTGTCAGAGACTATTGCAGTCTTCCCTCATGGCATCGTGGGTCCTCTCAAACTAGGTAAACGTTAACCTACTGTTTGAGCCACGACGGGAGTGCTAGTAGGATGTGGCAGGGCTGTTGTCCACACCTCTCTCTCAACATCTCTGGTAGTCGTGTGTGACCCCTTTACTACACATGTGAGTCTGGTTGGCAAGCTATCGTCAGCCTACATCATCAATGAATCATGTTAGAATATATCCATATCATATCATCTAATCAAATGCACTAAGATCATAGTTAAACAATCAAACCCCAATTGTACACTCCCTGACTCGATCCGGTGTCCAAAGGGTTCCATCGATGCCTTTTCATCCTCAAGGTCCAAAATCCTATACACTCAGTAAAACCAAGTCAATAGCACATGTCTATGTCAATGCAATAAAACAACATCTCATCAACCCATAATGCCTCATAATCAAAATCAAATGTTTTAATAGCATAATAATATGGATCACTTGCGAGCAAGTGTCCTAAAAGAATAAGTTGGCTCAGTGCACCAAAGAGGGATGTTACAAGGGGGGGGGAACACCCCTCATACATTAACGTAACTGCCAATGATAGAGAGGGAATAAGATCCAAGCAGCGCACGTTTGAGCCATTGCCACACATGAGAGAACAACTCGTTACCAAAGAGTAGGGACTCAAAAAAGCAATGGATGTGGAGCCAAGAACATCTCATCCAAAGGCATCTCAAGGATGGGAACGAAGAAAATGCATTCCCCAATCCAAAAAACCTACAAGATATCTCATAAGCTGAACAACGGTAGGCGAACACACCCAGTTCATGAGAGAGCATGTCCTAATAAGCAAGTTCTTAGGGCTCTCACCCTCTGAGCAAGATTTTTTATGATGGATCAAATATTGGTGGAACCCTAAAGGAGAGTATGAGGTTTATCTTAGTCCAAAGTTTTTTTCACGATTATCCTCTATAACCTAGAAGATAAGGACAAAATCTTTGACAATGGGTCGTACTTCTACAACTCGGTAGGGTTATTCATGCAATTTGGACAGACCGCTTCAACCCAGAAAAGGAGGACTTCACCATGGCTCCAGTCTAGATCAGGCTTTATTCCTTGCCGCAGGAGTTCGGAAGCCACAAAACAAAGAAAATACACCTCCTATGCCACAATTTGTGTTTACATGGAAATTTCAAAAGCGTTATCAGGCTCAGTAACTCTGGAATATCAAGATGAAGAATGGAACCAAACAATAGACTATGAGCACATCCCATTTTGCTAGAGAAAATGTCATGAGCATGGAGACCTCTTTCGTGATTGCCCCCCTAAATGCCCATGCCCCCAAATATGGAGAGAACAAACACAAAGATGAATTCAGAATAGTCACAGGCTGGAAACAGAACCCACCACAGAAGCAGAATCCAGACAACACACTGAAAATAACCACCAAAAAATCCTATGGGATTCTAAATCAGTTATCGAAAGAAGAAGAGGTCCAAGATCCAAATAAAGATAAAATCCAAGATAAATGAAAAGTTCAAGGCTCGCACTAATCTTCCCAAGGAAAAGAATATCATTAAGGATACAAGTCAAAGGAAAATAAGGATACCCTTATGCAATTAAACTAGCAAGACTTGGCAGGCATATAACATGAAAAACTAGGGGAGGCCCTCAATCGAAAGGATCTACACGCAATCCCTATAGAACAACTCAGGAAGGTTCATAATGTGCTCAGAGATTTCACAACAGGATCCACTGCATGGTTGGGCATAGCCACAAACCCAGCTACAGAATCAAAGCGTGTCCTACTAGAAAACAAAATATGAGGCTGCAAATCCACCCACCAGCTCATCAATGAAGTAGGTAACTTCATGCTCAAATCAGTCCAGGTTCAAAGGTTCTCAGAGGGATAACTCCACCCACCTCCCCAATCATCATGATGAAGATAGTAACCTGGAACATTAGATGAGTCAATGGAATATGTTCTAGAGAAGAAGAAGAGACTATCTCTCACTGTTGTTGGAGAGGGTGTGAAACCCTCCACACAGACTCCATCGAAGTGACAGGGGGATTAGCGATCCTATGGAATCCTACAACTGTTACAATATATCATCCCTTCTCCACTATCGGTACGATCACGACACACTTCAAATTCATAGGATCTGCCAAGAAAAGGGAAATCACAAATGTTTATGGACCTCAAATCCTACAAGACAAAGAGAAATTATTGAAGTGAATAAATTCCATTAAATCACTATTGTGCACACCCAAATGGGTGTTGGGAGGCAACTTCAATATGATCCTAACGTTCGAGAACAAAACCAAGGGAACTAAATGGTTGGAACAAGACAATGGTAAGTTCATAACCCTCATATATCAACTAAATCTTGTAGATATAGAAACGTGAAATGGCATTTTCACATGGTCCAACCATAGATATGGACATCAGGAGGTTGCTTGTCGCCTAGTTGTCTTCCTCATAATGGAAGCCCTACTGGTGGGTGATCCTGCCATAGAGGCCAACATTCTTCCAAGAGTCATATCGGACCATTGGACCATCTCTCTTTGTCTCGATGCAGGATCGATGCCCAAAGAAAAACGCTTCATATTTGAGAAATTTTGGCTTTCCCATGCTGACTTTCATCGGCTCGCAACTTCCTGGTGGAACCAAGCAGAAATAGAACATGGTACCTGCATGTACAAATTTTAGCGACGACTCAAAAACTTCAAGATACATCTGAAGCTTTGGAATAAAACCACCATTGGGAACATCTTTCAACGAATGCATGAAATTGAGAATAGACTAGAAAATCTGCAAAAGATCTTCATTTCAAGAATCAGAACCATGAAATTAATGGAGGAAGAGGAGCTTTAGGAAGAATGAAAAGAATGGAAAAGGAGGAAATCCTATGGCATCAGAAATCCAGGGTTCAATGGCTCAAAGAGGGTGAGAGGAATAGAAAATTATTCCACAGAGAAATGGTGCATCATAGATACATAAATAGGATAACTCAACTGGAAGACACTCAAGGTAACCCCATTAGAGAGCACAACAAAACTATTAAGGAACTAACCAACTACTACAAAGACCTTCTAACAGAAATAAATGATGATAGAGCATCAACAATCGACAAGATAACTAGGTACATACCCTCCGTGGTAACTTAAGAACATAATCAAGCCTTAATGAGGCCCATCATTCAAGAGGTAGTGGACCACGCAGTGTCAAAGAAATGCCCCCAAGGAAAGCACTAGGTCGAGACGACTTCACTATAGACTTCTTTCATTAATGTTGGGATATGATCAGGGAACAAGTTTGGCAAGTGGTGGAGGAATCCAGAACCTCAGGCCAAGTCCTCCATTTCCTCAATGCCACCTTCCTCACTCTCATTCTGAAAGAGGAGAAGGTTCGTCACCCCAATTAGTACAGACCGATTTCCCTATGCAATGTCATCTACAAATCCATCACCAAGGTCATAGCCATGCGTCTCAAACCAATCCTACATTTTTTCAAATCCAAAGAGCAAGTGGGCTACCTGGAAGGAAGGAAAATCATGGACAATGTCATTATCACACATGAGGTTATCCACTCGTTGAAGACAACTAAGATTCGAGGTATGCTCATCAAACTCGATCTATCTAAAGATTTTGACATAATCAGTTGGCAGTACATGCACTCCTTGCTAGACGCCTTTGGTTTTGATAGCCATTGGGTTCATTGGATCATGAGGCTCGCCTCTTTATCCTTTTTATCTATCCTGGTCAATGGAGCTCTCTCCCAACCCTTCTCCCCCACCAGAGGAATTTGACAAGGATACCCCCTCTCTCCCTTCCTCTTTGTTTTAATGGCGGAAGGCTTGGGATGCTACCTTAAAGCCTTTGTCTTAGATGAATCCCTTAAATGTATTCTCCTGCACAATGTTTAGACAACCCCCTCACATAGCCAGTTTCTTGATGACACCCTCCTCTTAAACACTCTAACAGCCCGCAAAGCCACTAAAATCAATTCCATTCTCACTGAATTTGCGGATACATCGGGAATGGCCCTTGACATTCATAAATCTAAGCTCTACTTTTCAATATGCCAGTCTCCATCCAAAATCACATTTCTCGACTACTAGGTATACCTAAGAGCTTCCTTCCATCCAATTATCTCGGCATACACCTCATAGGTGCGCCTGTGTGGTCCATATTCTGGGACATGTTGCTTCTCTCCATTTCCAATAGACTCAACAACTAGACCTTCAAAACTCTTAATACTGCAGCTGGGATGATGCTCCTCAATTCTGTCTGGAAAGCCTTGCCAAACTACCTTTTCACAGCTCTAGAAGCACCCAAGTCCGTCATTCGGGTCATCAGGAACATACAGCGTAGCTTCTTATGGAATAGGCACCACCATGATAAAAAGTGGGCATTAGTGGGCTGAGATAAAATTTCTAATGCTAGAGATATGGGTGGACTAGGGCTCTGAGGCCCAGAAAACCTTAATCAAGTTATGGGAGCTAAACTATGGTGGGGATGGCTTAATAACCCTACAGGTCATAGCCATGCGTCTCAAACCAATCCTACATTTTTTCATATCCGAAGAGCAAGTGGGCTACGTGGAAGGAAGGAAAATCATGGACAATGTCATTATCACACACGAGGTTATCCACTCGTTGAAGACAACTAAGATCTGAGGTATGCTCATCAAACTCGATCTATCTAAAGATTTTGACAGAATCAGTTGGCAGTACATGCACTCCTTGCTAGACGCCTTTGGTTTTGATAGCCACTGGGTTCATTGGATCATGAGGCTCACCTATTTATCCTTCTTATCTATCCTGGTCAATGGAGCTCTCTCCCAACCCTTCTCCCCCACCAGAGGAATTTGACAAGGATACCCCCTCTCTCCCTTCCTCTTTGTTTTAATGGCGGAAGGCTTGGGATGCTACCTTAAAGCCTTTGTCTTAGATGAATCCCTTAAATGTATTCTCCTGCACAATGTTTAGACAACCCCCTCACATAGCCAGTTTCTTGATGACACCCTCCTCTTAAACACTCTAACAACCCACGAAGCCACTAAAATCAATTCCATTCTCACTGAATTTGCGGATACATCGGGAATGGCCCTTGACATTCATAAATCTAAGCTCTACTTCTTCAATATGCCAGTCTCCATCCAAAATCACATTTCTCGACTCCTAGGTATACATAAGAGCTTCCTTCCATCCAATTATCTCGGCATACCCCTCATAGGTGCGCTTGTGCGGTCCATATTCTGGGACATATTGCTTCTCTCCATTTCCGATAGACTCAACAACTAGACCTTCATAACTCTTAATACTGCAGCTGGGATGATGCTCCTCAATTCTGTCTGGAAAGCCTTGCCAAACTACCTTTTCACATCTCTAGAAGCACCCAAGTCTGTCATTCGGGTCATCAGGAACATACAGCGTAGCTTCTTATGGAATGGGCACCACCATGATAAAAAGTGGGCATTAGTGGGCTCAGATAAAATTTCTAATGCTAGAGATATGGGTGGACTAGGGATCTGAGGCCCAGAAAAACTTAATCAAGTTATGGGAGCTAAACTATGGTGGCGATGGCTTAAGCACCCTACAGAAATTTCGGCACAAATTTGGAAACATAAATATGCACCGACCACCCGAGCATAACAACTAATTAGATTCAACGACCAGATTCAGGGATCCAATATTTGGAACATGACCTGGCTCAGCAGACAACTAGTCCATAAATATTCTTTTTGGGAAGTCAAGAATGGGGAAATTGCACTGTTCTGGCAGGACTCATGGCAACAACAAATGCCTCTAGGCACTCTACAAGAGATAAATCCCCTGCTTCAATGACTACAACCCGACATCTTCAGATGGGTTAAGGATCTTTGGAGAACGTCTGACAGGAATCTTCCATGGCTCAAATGGAAAATAAAACACAAGGAATTTCACCTCCCAAGAGAAATGAACCTCCAATCCTAGTGAGCCTATGCAAACCAACGAAAAATCTCCAACAAGGTAGGCCCAGAAATTCTCAGATGGGGGCACTCCATAACTAGAAATGATTTGGTCAAAGAAGCCTACTATTTGCAGGGGAACTATCACAATCAATCTAAGGAGAGCATATGGGGTAAGATCTGACAGTCAATACTCTGGCCTAAAGTGTCCATCTTCCTCTAGCTCATACTTCAAAACTACATCCTCACCTAGGACAACATCAAAAAGCAGAGTTTCATAAGCCCCTCAATTTTCCCCCTTTGTTAGCAACATGAGGAAATGATGGAACACCTTTTCGACCATTGCCACTACAATCACACAATCTGGGATATGGGGTCTCAAATAATGCATCGTTCCAATAGAAACAAGAACAACATCAATGACACTATAGAAAATTGGGATTCAATCGCCTTTCAAAATCCAATTCTATCTCGCATCTTGCAGCTCCTACCGAGATTCATGCTCTGGAAAATTTAGAAGGAAATAAATAAAAGAATCTTTTAGTCGGAGGCCTCACCCCCCACCTCTACTTGGGACAAAATCATGAATCTAATCTGGGAAAAGATCAAAAGAATACAAAGGAATATTGAGGACTTAAAGTGCAGTATGGATGAACATCATATACTCCAAAACTAGCACCTCAACGTGACTGACACACCCCCTTCTGCAATAGCCAACCTCTCTACTAGAAGCCCGACCACTTGGATCCCCCTAGCAACTGGATTCATAAAGATTATTTTTGATGGAGCTTCAAAAGGAAATCTAGTCCTAGCGGGCTTTGGGGCAATCCTAAGGAACTCAATGGAGAAATCCTCCACATAGTATCAGGCTATCTCATCTTCAACACAAATAACTCTATTGAGCTCTAAAGCCTCCTAATAGGAATCAATATAGAAACATATCACCATTACAACAATATCATTGCGGAGGGGGACTCCTAGATCATAGTCCAACTCATAACCAAAATTATTCATGGATAACACTCCCTGGAAGTCTCACCCAGTTGAAGACTCTTGGGACTCTTGGAGGACTTTGGCTCCCTCTTACAGCCCAACATCACCGTAATCCTGTCTCATGTGAAAAGGGACACAAACATAGTAGCCAATTTCCTGGCAAATGAAGAAGTGGCTAACATGATAGAGTTGATCCACTGGAATGCCCAAACTTCACCTCGATTTGAACTCTCAGACCGATGCCAAGACTTGGCCAGACTAGACTACCCAATCTCGATGGGGTTCCACATAGCACCGACCTGAGCCAAACCATAAATATGGTAGGTTGGCTCCCATCCCCTCTCCATTATTAATGGGAGCCCGAGTTAACTGCCAAGGATGGATCCCTTGCATGAGCAGAGTGATGGCAAGGAAATTTAATGGTTTGGGGGTGATAATGGGAGAAGTCATGTCGCTCGTCCTCAATATCATCCAACAATGCACCAACCTTCACCATTTCACCCTCGACAGGCAAGCCACTCAGTGCTATGGTAAAGTCATTTTAGAACGTTTTTCAATCTTTCCATCCGCATCACTTTCTCAATGCCACAGGAGAGAGGCGGGTCATGTGGCTTAGCTTGGTAGTGTGAAAGAGGAGGTGGAAAATGCTAGAGCGGGAACTTTTCATAGCTCGCACTCAGAGAATTCAAAAAACACACAGAGAAGGGATGCTCAGGTCGCCTCCAATGGATTACATGGAGGAAGTAATCCTCAAGGAACCCATTTAGATCCCTCCGGAGTCCCTTCTGTTCATGGTGCGAAAGAATTGACAACCCCCAAGCAACTTCTTCGTGGAAGACAGTAAACCAACCACTGCGGCTCATCACGACACCGACACCATGGAGGCAAAAACAGAAAAGGTCCACATGTGTATCGTTGAGGAGGAATTTCTTACCTTTTCTTAAGCTAGAATAAACACAAATTTCATTAATAGTGGTGAGCATCATCATTATATATAGTTTAATTATTTATCCATAAATGAATAGAAACACAAATATGTACTTTTAAAAACTTTGGTAGCTCCAATCTCTTCTGCAAACCAACTCAATTAACAACCATCCAACTCAATTGACCCATCGAGGATGTGCCCCGGAGGGACGGTGGGTGTCCGTCAATGACTAACTCCACTGGAGTTCGAACCAATATCTTTTTAAGTTTTTTTGTTTTTCTCCCACCTGAAATGGCTCGATTTTGCAAATAATTTATTAGGCGCAGGTTCGAAAAGCTCCCAAAGTAAGGGATCTAATAGCATTTTAATTTTTTTTATGTTTTCCGCTCACTTTGCCAATTAATGTGTCTATATTTCCTATTCGTAAACCATAAGAATACAATTATTGAAATTGGGCCCACGTTACAAAATAGTTCAATTTGGCAATGTAATAATAGTGTGTATACACGTCCTATTCGTTAAACATAAATATACATTTTTTTAAGTGATTCATAGGGTCTATAAAAGGCATCGAGAAAGACTCACTGAGCACAATAGATCGTTATCTGAGCAACTTCTCACAATAGATCATTATCCGAGCTCCGACATTTCTTCGTCTGCGTTTGTTTGAGCATGAGGGAAAAAAGTTGAGGTTTTGGCACAGATTTCGGGCCCCCGATTTGTTCTTCTAAGTTCTCAAGATAAGCTAGATTTTTTTAGGGTTTCCGGGGTATTGGCGAGGGATAAATTGACAATAAGAAACCCAAGAGATCGTGAAACTGTTGAAGAGTTTGATGGTTTCCCAATGAAAATTGATGGGGAAGCTTTAGAGAGTTATCTGCGTTTCCAGTGGTTTGCGCATGTTTAGTTGGTTGGATACTAAGAACATTCCTTGGTTGAATTGGCTGGTCAGTTTCCAGCTGAATCTGAGGCTGTTGCATCCTTGACAAAAAAATTTAGCATTGGGGTTTGGACCTTAGGGTTTGGGATTTTAAAAAAATTCTCAAAATCACCCTTAAACAAAAAAATACAAGATGTTCATTTTGTCGCAAAGCGATTCCTTGATAATAAGGGAAAGTTTGGGAAGATAATATCGAGCAGTTTTCTTTGATTCAGGAAATTGTGGATGATTACCCATATATTGCCACATATATTGCCATGGATACTGAGTTTCCTGGTACAGTGGTAAGATCTGTGAGTAATTTCAAGACTCCCTCAGAGTTAAGCTTACAATATAAAGTGTAATGTTGATATACTTCACCTTATTCAATTGGGTTTTACTTTCTCAAACAAGGATGTGAATATGCCTAGCTGCGGCACGGATAAGGATAAGTATTGCATATGGCAATTCAATTTTCGGGAATTCAATCCCAATAAAGATGTACATGCCATTGATTCTATTAAGATTCTGCAGCAGAGTGGTATTGATTTCAAGAAAAAAAATGAGAAGGGAATCCATGCACAACGATTCGGGGAGCTGCTAATGTCATCTGGCATGGTTCTGATTGACAATGTGCACTGGGTCACCTTCCATGGCGGTTATGATTTTGGGTACATCGTGAAACTTCTAACTGGCCGAAAGTTGCCTCCGATACATGCAGACTTCTTCAATTTGATAAAATCGTATTTTCCCATTGTGTATGACATCAAGTACTTGATGAAGTTATGCGTTCTGTACGGAGGATTGAATAGGCTGGCTAAAATTTTGGATGTCGAGAGAATTGGGGTGTGCCATCAAGCTGGTTCTATAGCCTGTTGACATTTTGTGTATATAGGAAAGTGAGAGACCAATATTTTGATGGCTCAATTGAGAAATATGCAGGTTTGGTGTGTAAGGTTTAGATTATGACAATGTGCAGAGTGTTCATTGAGGCTTTGAGATCAGAGAGAAATGTCATGGACTCTATGTATTCCTCTATATGTTGGTTTTAGGTAATTAGAACATTGTTTTTTAGTAATTCAATGCTTAGTACTTGTTTGAGCTTAGTTATATTGAGATAGATATTTGAGATGAGTACATCTGGACCTATTCATTTTTACTCTTATATGCTCATGATGATAGTTCTTTGATTTGTTTCAACATACAAATTAAAATGTGGAATTTTGGTATGGATAACATTTCAAAGTCGTTGTCAATGTATAATATATGCTAGGTATCATGTAAATAAACATACATTTCTTGATTGAATGTCAATAAAAGTATATATTCTGGTATGAAATTTATGATGCATCTTCATGGATATGAGTATTGGTGAGTTAACCTATAGGTCAACCAACTACAAAATATCCTAGTAGTTGTAGTGCAAGGTAATCTCCATGTCATATATATCATGAAGATAGCGTGTACTTTAAGTTTACTTATCATTTCAAATATTTCTATTATCTGTGATAAGTGTGGTTTTGATAGGATGTCATTCTAAAAAATTGTGAATTGCACTTTGCTTTCAATTTATTGTTATTTACATAATTCATTTAATATGTTATCTTTATTTGATGTTTTTGTATAAATCTAAATGATGAGGATGTATAATATCTAGGGTGGTTGGAGAAGGGGATACATGAACTTTATTAATAGGAATAAGATGAGAGTTGAGAGAGGACAAAGATTGTGTAAGATTAGATAATTCATGGAAGACATATTCTCTTGTGACCTTATTCTTAGAGAATATATGGGGAATTTTGTTTTTGGATTCATAGGTACATTGAAAGGTTTCTTGGAGATAAGAAACCTATTAGGATCCTAGTTGGATAAGAGGGTAATTCAGGTGTTTTACTCGGGAAAATAAGGAACTATTGGAAGAATTTTCTATTGGACTACATCATAATTGATCATCTTCAAGTAACCAAAAAGAACTTTTTTTTTAGCATGTATTTGTTATGCTTATGCTATTCCATTTAAAGAGTAAAATTTGGTTACATCAAATCTTTTAAACATGTGTGTATTGGTTAGAAATTATTATTACTCTCATCTCTTTGTACACTTTTTTTTTTTGCAAAATATCCCTCTTAACTTATTAATATAAGGTGGGTTTAATAATTATTATTCATATGACTTCCATATTTTTCATTGGTGTTGAGTGTGATGGATTCTTTCAATGTATGTGTTACATGCTACAGGTTGTTTATTTATATCCTTACACAAATAAGAAGTCTAATTCAAGGAAGTTAGTGTAGTGACCCATTATCTTGAATAATGTTTGGTGGTAATTAAGCATTTTTTTGAGTGGAGAAGGTGCAAAACTCTTACATGAGTATGAATTACAATACATTGATTATGAATTACAATACATTTACTGAAATCAAAAGAAATTTATATTAATTCCCATGAATTTCAAAAATAGGTGAGTAGTAATTGGAAGAATAGTAAACAACGTTAATGAGTGCATAAAGCACCTCCAAAAACAAGAAATTAAAATCTCACACTTAGATTAGAGATACAATAAACAATAAGAAAGAAAGGATATATCTGGATATCCTTTTTATGATGACCTTGTAATACATCTAGATGTGTGTATGTATAATATATTTTTTTCTATTTTTAGAAGTTTAGCTTCTTTTTATTTCCATAATGTTTTTTTCTTTTCAGGTGCTAATGCATCCGAATGCATCTGAATTAGTCAATATCTCTTTGTTGGATATTCTAGCTAAGCTTACAACGCTATTCACAATTCATATAGTTTTATGGAACTCAAAAATAAGGAGTTGTAGGATGTCCCCTTAAAATTTAGTGTTTTTATTTCACTCAAGAACATTGTGATTTTTAACCTATGATTCTAGTTTTGATCTTCACACATCCAAACTCAAAACCTAATATTAACTTAGTTGATATATTCCCTTTTATCTCCTCTTCTAATAATTTGTAACTATAACCTACAAGTGGGGATAATGCCACCTTATTCTCATCAAGTCCTCTATGAATTGGACGACACTCATTTAGAAAATGGTGATCTAAGCCTTAACCATTTTCCTCATCAAGGGACTATATAGTTTATTTACCCACACACAAGTTATCCTCACCAAGAGTTTTGGCACCATGCAATCTGAGAAGGGACCCAACCCTAGTAATTCACTCTAGATTTAGTGAGTACAACCTCCTCATTGGTATTTGTAGGCAGAGTTTGTACACACACTCATATTTGTGTGTGGGAATAGAAATTACCTATTATACTTGAACTCACTCGAAAAAATGGAATTATCTCTCATACAAATGTTAAGGGAAAGTGAAATTTCAAAATCAACTTTGTAATTGCAAGGTGGTTTTTCATGATTGTGTTGGTTGTTGAAAATGCCTAGCTCATTCCCTCTATTGAATAATGTTTTCTAGTTACTATGTCAATATAGTGAAGAGAAAGAAGCACCAAGAATGCCAAGCAAATTATATCCCTCATTTTCAATTTGGTAAGTTCATGTAGGACTTGAACACTACCAACGTATTAGTAATCGTTTATACCTGTAGGTTAGGGATGATATATGATCAAGTCATAGATACTTTTGAATTTATAAATTTAATCAATTCCAATGTAATTTTTAATAATTCTTTTGAATTACAATTGGCATATGAAATGGTAAAGGGATATATGAAGAGACAAGAAGGAATGTGAGGAGACAATTTTGTAATTTATTGGACTCATGATATATATGTGTATGTATGTGTGTATTCATCAAATTGAAAATAACTTATTTTTGGAAATATGAATTTGAGAGGAAGATTGTGTATCCCAAGTTCTAAGCTTCTAAGCTTTTATTGGCCGAACAAATAAAAATATTTGTTCTGAAGAATTATATGCTCAATTTGTTTCTTTCCTTAATACTTGATATATAAGAAATTGCTTATGAATGTACATTATTTAAGATTATATTTTTCTATGTGCTCAATTTGTTTCTTTCCTTAATACTTGATATATAAGAAATTGCTTATGAATGTACATTATTTAAGATTATATTTTCTATTGTGTTTTTCTTATGCCAGGGTCAGCTAGAGGATGTATATTTTTAGATATTTTGGTTTCTCTAAGATTGTAAAATACATATAATGTGTGTTGTTATATATGAGTAGCTTAATTGTTCCAATTTTTTAAACTACATTTCATTCACAATCTTTTAATCATGTAAATTTGGTTGTGCATTCAAACACCCTAACTATCCCCATTCAAAAAAACATATAAATAGAATATATATATTATAAATATATAAATAATATGAAAATTGGTAACATAGCACTAAAATTATGATAATTTATTTTTTAGTGTAGATATTTTGATTTGATAAAAACATTCTAATAAATTCCATGAGAAATTAACATAAAACATTTTCTTGCATCAACACAACATATAATTAACAAATCAATATTACTAACATTAATGGGTATGTCAACGAAGTTCATGACCAGAAAAGTTGCAATCCATGCAGTAGGAACAAACTGGAACACCCATGCCTTCTTATAGACTTAGGTTTGGAGGTTGTTGAACCCATTCTTGAAGCATTAGGTTTGGAGGCTATAGAATCTCCACTAGCAATGTCATGTAGGTTTAGTGGCAAGATCGTGTGCTCATTATTAAGAACGCATGCTTGTTCCTAGGAATGCATGTGTGTTCCTACTAATTGTTTTTAAAAGAGGTTGTTAGTGCAACTTGTGGTCATTCTACACAAATCGGGCTTGTGTTTCTTACCGAGAGAATGCCATGCATGAACCTGTCTTGGGTCCTTGTCCCTTAGGATAAGGTATTAACCCCCTACCCAATGTCCTCTTGTTGTAGAGAGCTTGCAATAGGTAAATATAACCATTTCATCAATAAATTGTATCCTAGTGCAACACAATATCTTTGTTGCACTATCTGGGAAGGAGGTTCGTGTTAGTGACATTGATAGAGGGGTTGTAGGTTCAACATGCATGGTAGATTATAGTGAGGAGAGGGCACATAGATATAATAGTTGTCCATGTGAACCTTACTTATGCTCAAGTTGTGGGAAGACATGTTATGGGCCTATAGAGCCTAGTGGACATCACCGGTTCTGACGGAGGTTAGTATCATAACACTCTTTATGTTATTCATCATTATATATGTGTTTTGTATTATTTGTAGTTATATCAATATTTCAAACAATATGTTGTTTTATAGTTGTTACATCCTAGTTGTAGACCCTCTACGCCAATGGATGAATCAATGCCTAGCCCCATAATTGATGCAGTAGTATAAGGTGCATGTTCATTGGGTGCACCTCACCGTCAGGGATGTGTCACATATGATAAATTCACCATATTCAATTCGTTATTTTATGGAATACTCAAATTTTTAATGTAATCATATTTCTAAAGGATTTGGGAGTAGGCGATGTCCGAGAATATCCATCTGGGATGGACAAGTCGCCTACATCACATGTATCATGTGTAGAGTTAAATATTGTATAAATCTAAAATTGTTTCTATTTATGTTTTTGAATTTTACTTGTTGGTACTAATAATTCAATTTTATTAATATGTATGAAGGCTATAGATATATTTTCTATCTATAGTACTTTTTCACTTCCTGGGCACCTGGACGTTGCTTCTGGGTTACCTTTTTGAATACCTAGTGAGTTGAAATCACTGCTACAATGTGTGTGTGACAATCACAGTGCACCCCCATCATTTCCATCGGCCTCATCGACCAAGAATTCCATACTAGAGGTTCTCTTGGACCAGGTTGTTCAACCCAATTCTCCATATACTAGTGAATCTCCATCGAGACCTAAGATATTCAAGCTGACATAATGCATTTATGATAATTTTTTATGTTTCATGAATTTTATTTTATGCATATTTGTTTAATTTTATTGACTTGAGTCTTGTAACTAATGCATAGTGGCATCGTAGAGAGACTCGGTTCGCGAAGGAGGGTAACACTCTCACGAATGGCATTAGCATATGCGTTGAGTTGTCTTAGGTTAAATTACAAAGTATTATTTTTCATGTTTATTAATTCATTGAGAAAAAAAACTTCTAACAATTTTTATTATTTCTACATTCTCAAGAGCATCGAAGCATGCCCAGGCCTAGAACCTCTCAAGGGGTTTCCTCTAGCAAGAGAAGAAATATTGATTTCCAAGATGCTCCTCAGGGTGGTCAGGGTGGAAGTGGTCAATGAATGACCAACTATTGCCATTTTGTATCTAGGCCAAGATTAGGGAACTTTTTATATCTTTGTATATTGTCCATGAGTAGCCATTTTGTAAAAAGTGAACAATTTAGACAATGTTGAATATATATGTATACACATTTCGTGGCATGTTTTTATATGAATCTCATTGTTTCTTGATTTTATGTTGATGAATGTATGAAATTCATGTCTAGTAATCCCTTGAATTTTTTCTAAAGCGATTATAAATAATTACGTTAAGAATTAACAGATATCTTATGGTGGAAAATATTGCTAAGTGTTAAGTCAATAACCAATTAATACTTCTCAAGTAGCATTTCTTGCTAATCAATAATGTATCACTAGATGCATGATAGATCATTTCGTATGAATTATTTTCATGAATGTTGTGGATATCCATATTCTAACTCACAACCAACAATGCAAGGACTACCTCTTGAATTATATCCATCTAAATCCAATGAAAATACACACTCAAATAACGGCCACTTGAAAATATTGTTACCTAAAAAATGGCATATTACAATAATTTATTATACAAATACATTTTCTTATTTATCTTCTACATAATTTGAAATCACTTAACAATCTCAACTAAATGTTATGTCAAATTAACCTCCATAACTAGTAATATAATTACTCAATTATGAAAATGACATAAGCTAAAATTCAATTATGCAAGTACACAACATTTGGACAAACCAAACACTTGGTATATATATAGAATATGAAGTACATGCACCTAACAATATTTTATCGGTGGTTGTTAGAAGTCATTCTCTTCAAACCCTAGCAGTTGAAACCATAAGATAACATTATCCAATAGCTCACTCCATTATAGATCATCAACAATGTATCATACACAACGATAAGTCATTTTTGGAACCTAAATCTGTTTCCAACACTTGTACAAGATCAACTCCCTCTATTTTATCAATACCAAACACATTAGGTAGCACTATTGTTTTAAAATTCCACAAGACCCTAACTTCTTCTCTTACACAAGCTACATGATAAAAGTCTTTCTTTCCCTTTGTAGGTATAAGTCCTAATATTCCTAGTCTCACGAGGACAAAACCTTGACCTTAGTATTCACTTGAAATTCCTTTGAGCAACCTAGTTGTTAATTTCTTAGTTGATTCAATCCATAATTTGACCAATTTCTTGGGCACCCACATTGTTCCTCGTTTTCTATGCATGACATATATGAAATCATTTGATTTATGTGTAACCCTTCATATATGCAAAAAATACTAGTCAATGACTCATTAATGCACTCATGTTTGTTTAGCTTGTGTAGTGGGTATATGTAAATTTTGTTAAACCCATCAATTATTAATAACATTTATTCAGTCTCCCATGCTGTCCACTATACTTATTGATTTTGATCAATAGAATGAGAGAGTTCACATGGAAACTAGATATTAGAATGGGTATCTTTTTCCACCCACAAATAAAGGTTTTGAGGTTACATTTCTTGACACACCATAGAAAGTAATTATATGCTACCAAATTTCCTCTAGGGAGACTGGAAACCATTATTCTTTTCCCTTCACCATATATGAGAGTTTACCGCACACTCCTACCCAATTTTTGGGTTAGATTACACAAGGAGACAAAGGACCCTCCCAAACCCAATCCTGTAAACATTTTTATTCTATGCCATTCCTTGACATCCAATGTCATTTTCATGCCATTGTAATTATTTTTCGAGTCATTCCATGGCATGCCATTTCCATTCCATTTCTATTTCCATGCCATTGTCATGCCTTTCCATGCCATGCCATTTCCATTATATTTCCATGCCATTTCATGCCTTTCCATTTACATGTCATTGCCATTCATTTCCATGCCATGCCATTGTTGTTCCATTTCCAATCCATGCAATTCCATTCCATGCCATTTCCATGAAATTTCCATGGCTTTCAATGTCATTTTCACCCCTTTCCATGCCATGCCATTGTCATGCCTTTCCAATCCATGACATGGAATGCCATTTTCATGTAGCTTCTCATTTCTTGTCATGTATTTTCCCATTTTAACCTATATAATAATAAATATAACATTCCATAAAATTATGCAAGGAAAAAGTCAAATCAACATGTGGATTGCAATGAAACAAGAATAACAAAAAAAGAAACATTGACATGCCATTGCCATGCTTAAGAATTAAACCCTTGAAATACACCTTGACACCTTTTATTACATTTGTGTCATAGTTTTCATCCCTTGAGGGCTTGATGTATTGTAAATTGTATGGATTCCATGTGTCATCTTGCATATCAGCAAGAATTTGTTATCTAAACGTTATTTTAAGTTTTCATTTTCAACCCCCTTTCAAATAATGATTACTTGTTTTAAGGGATGTTATAGTTGTCCTTGTATTTTCATTTTGTTAATAATAATTTCATATAACTCATTAGTTATTCGACTTAGTTCATTTTCGATTTTATTCTCCTTTCCTTTGATGTGTTGAACTTTGAAATTAAACTCGCATAGAAATACTAACCACCTTTCCTATCCTGCATTGAGATCGTATTCACTAAATAGATCTTTTACACCATTGTTATATATTAATGATAGGAATTTTCTTCCCATCAAATAATATCGCCACATTTTTAGTGCATGAATTACAACTGGTAATTCCAAATCATGAGTTGCGTAGTTTTTTTCACGTTCCTTCAATTTGCGAGATTCATAATAAATTACGTGTCTGTATTGTGAAAATACTCCACCTAATCCTTCTTTACTTGCATCTACACAAACAGAAAAAATATTTATAAAGATCAAATAATTTAAGGATTGGTGTCATAGTTAGTAATCCTTTCAATTTATCAAAATTGTCCTCGCATTTTTGAGACCAAAGAAATTTCGCTCCCTTTTTCTGTAGTGATGTAATAGGGTGGGAAATCTTATGAAATCCTTCGATAAACCTCTTGTAATAACCCTTAATCCCCATTAATGATCGTATCTCTACTACATTCTTAGGTGTAACCCATTCCACAATAGCTATAATTGTTTCACAGTCTAGTGCAATACCATCCTCCGATGTCCCATATATTCAATTTTTCTTTGACAAAAGTCACATTTATCAAACTTAGCATATAGTTTATGCTCTCTTAGAGTCTATAGTACTATTTTCAAATGTTTCTCATGTTCTTCTTCAGATTTTGAATACATTAGTATATCGTCCATAAACATCATATGAATTTATCCAAGTACTCGTTGAATATATTGTTCATTAAACACATAAAATTTGTCGGTGAGTTAGTAAGTCCAAATGGAATTTCTACAAATTCATAATGTCCATAGCATGTCCTAAACACTATTATATTTATGTCTTCGTCTTTTAGTCTAATTTTATGATAACTTGAACTTAAATCCAATTTAGGGAATATTTTTTCTCCTTCTACGTGATCAAATAAATCATTAAACTTGGGAGAGGGTACTTATTTTTAATGGTCATCTTATTCAATTGACGATAGTCAATACATAATCGTAGTGTTCCATATTTCTTTTTAACAAATAATATTAGTTCTCCCTATGGAGAAAAACTTGGTCCTTTTAATGATATACTAATTTAGATTCATTTTAACTTTGAAATTATCAAGTTTTGATTGGGATCAAATCTCTTAATTTTTTCACTTCAAATTATTTTTTAGCCTTGAGAAATTTGATCTCTATTGATAATTAATAAATAAATGTGAGATTAAAATGAATCTAAACTAGTTTCAATTTTTAATGAGTATATAATTATGGATCAAATAAATGCTAATTTGTTTTTTTATAAAATTCACATTAATAAACATCTTAACAAAATAAAAAATATATATTTTAAAAAAATTCAAAATAATAAATAGTTTTGCCAAAATATTGTAAAAAGTATATAGAATTAAAAAAAAAACATTAATATATAAGAAGTTAGAATCTAAATAAAAACTACATTAAACATCTTAGCAAAATAAAAATATATATATTTAAAAAAACACAAAATAATGAACATTTTTTCAAAACATTGTAGAAAGTATATATAATTAACAAAAAATAAGAAGTTAGGATCTAACTATAGTACCTTCTAGGAAAGGAGTGATAAAATAAAAAAGAAGTTAAACAATTATGAGTATGAAATAGCTACTTTAAATAATATGGAATAAATAATTATCGAATTTAATATATATTATAATCTGTCGGCCTAGAATTAAAAATGTAATTTATGTAGAATTTAAAGTGCTCTCACAAATTACTATTTTCACAAAATTATGGGAAAATATCATTAATAAAATACTTATCTAACAAAATCATAGTAAGAAATCATGCATAAGTAGAAATTTTATTCAAACAAAAACAATATTTTATTATAGTTCAATATATATATATATATATATAATATTTGGTCTATATAATATTAAAAAAATAGACCTACACTTTATTAAAGGAAAAGAGACTTCAAAAATAGATAATATGACCAATAGAATTGTAAGATTAATAATAATAAGAGATAATATAGATGGATTTGTAATATATAAAAAAGATAATGTTTAAAAGTTGTATTTTTTGAATGGAAATTTAAAAATTCGGGAAATTGTTATTTTTTATTGTTTAAATTGTATTTTTAAATGCACAAAAGGATTTGTTACCTTGAAAACTAGGGCGAATTTGATCAGAAAATGACCAAAAAATACAATGTTTAAACTATGCTTATAAAAATATCTAATTAAAACCAATAATTGATTAAAAAACATATAAAACTTATAAGTATTAAAAACAACAATTAAAGATGATAGTGATGTGAGGTCACATCAATCGATTTCTTCAAGTTAACTCTATCCATTGTTTCCTAGATAGATATAGATAATATCATGGATCTAGGATCCTTTATGTTTTTAGTAAGTACATTAGATGGGGTGATAGTGAACTCCACGTGCCCATCCTACCATTCTATGTTGCCACCTTGCCCCTGCCCATGTGTCGATACCTATGGATCCCCTCTGCCTTAACTACTCCCGCATGCCTGTTCCTGCGAGCTCTTACTTCATAACTCTAGTAACTAACTGCTCCAATACGCTGAGGGCTCGAATCTCATCCTTGCTATTGCATTGGTACAAGGCCCATTCCTCCTTCTCTCATGCTCGTGCACCTTTACTCCCCTATGTTCTTCTTATGGCGATGCCCATTCTCCCTTTTGGTTCCTATTTCCCTCTTCTCCCAACATTTATGGTTCTGAGTCGCCCCCTCTAGTGTTTACTTGGTTCACTGTGTTATTTTCTCCACCCTTATCTCTTGTTACTCAAGCCATGCCCCACCAGTGAGGGAAGTCGAAGCATGGTGTCCTCTGGTACCATAATCGTGTGGCCAAGGGCAACCAACAGACTCCATCATTTTCCCCTGTGCTCATCTCCTTGCCTCCATCCTTTACTCAGTCCTCACTAGACCAATCTGGGAATGGTTTGACCTCCATGGGAACTCTCTTAGCTTTTCTCCTCGATCACTCCCTGAATTTTCCTCGAACTCACAGTAAGCGGTGGCATGTCCCTCTTTTTCACCACCTTATGCTCCTTCGCCACCCCTATCCCCACCCATGTCACCAGCCTCTGTGCCCTCTCTGGAATATGGTAATGTGTACTCAAATGAACTTTGTGTGGAGGTGTCCCACAACTAGGAGCAGCTCCAGCCAAAGTGTGTTTCTTGCCTGGGCCTACAAGATTCAGTTTCAATTCTCCAGGTATTAGTCTTCTTGATCTGGCGATATGTGGATGATATCTCGTTCAAACTTGAGCACTTGGACTAGTGAGCTATGTATATTGAATCAATGCTCTCCAATCTCCTCCATTCCTTTCATCCTTCAGAATCTGGCCTCAATGATCCTGCTTCTCGAGGGCTGGTTTTCGCTCAAGAATTCCAGGGGAAGGTTGTGCAGTGTGGGGACATTGAAACACAGACAACCATGGATGAGTAAAATACTCTACATGGAACACACACAGTAGAATCTAAGGGCATGCACGCCCACCAAAAACGGTGACACGCGGTGGGCATAGAGGTGTTTCCATGCCTGTTTTTTTTTACAACTATCATTAGTGTTCGGAATGTTCGGTCTATGTTCTGGGAGTTTGGAAATGTTTTTTTTGTGTGTTGGTTATTTGATAGGCCTGTCTTAGGTCATTATAACAATTTTTTGATAAACAATCTATTTTTCAGTTCAAATTTTTGGTTAGGTCGAATAGGTTTCCCCGCGGGGCGATTCTAGTGAATTGTTAAATTTTCCATATCTAGCCTGTATGTGAATCTGATTTGGTTTCCTCTCGAGGAAACTCATTACTCTTGGAACTTGAAATCTGGATGATAGAGTAATTTTTTTTTATGACAAGTAATATATAGATCTTACTTACCCAAAAAAAAAAAATTTAGTAAGTATATTTAATCATGGATCAATGTCACTTTAAAAGGGATTCAAAAAATTTAAATTTTTAGACATTTAAACATATATATATATATATATATATCAAATTAATCAACATTTTTTCAAAATATTTAAAATTATACAAAATCAACCTTGGATGGGGTGTTAGCAAGGACCAGGTGTCAAAGGGAGAGGATGGCACATGCCAATACTGCACCAGCCATGTGACCAGTGCATGCACCTTCCCTCTTACTTTCTTGATGATTAAAAGTTTCCTTCACTTCTTCCAATGCTCCATTAATTGCTCGAGCGTTCCATCCTCTCCTTCTTCAGCCGATCAATGTAGAATCATTTATGATAGTCACCTTTGTGTGTGTGCGTATTTCCACTCTGTTTTCCATTTCATTATGTTGCTCCTCGGCTGGATCAAGATGTCTCTTCTATACCTGCAGTGAAAAATCATGTTTGCAATTATCCTTAGCCTTCACTTGCTACATTTGACTTCTTTTCATGCCTTCACTTCTTCTCTCTACCTCAGTCATGCCTCGACTTCATGGGAAGCCAAAGAGAGACACTTCCTGGTACCAAAATAGAGATAGCATGGCCATCCGACCTCCGCCTACCCCTGCATCATTGCACAACCCCTCAAATTCCTCTTCTGGCCAGTCCTCATAGAACGAGAGCAGTCTTCCACCATTTTCCTTGCCATGGTCTTGTTGAGTGGAGTGGTTATATATTCAAGGAAATTTCTTGGGATTTTCTCCTAGCCCAGTACCGAACCTGGCTTCCTCCTCACAACTAGCCTTGGTTGACCCAACAAATTCACATACGCATTCTACTCTTGTGCCACCACCCTCTGGTCCCCCACAACCCCCCTCGGTCTCGTCTCCTCTGGAAGACACCTCCGCCCACTTGGAAGAACCACCAAGCCAACAACACATATGCTCAGACTATGCCTCATGTGCAAGATTTCAATATGCAATGGATATATTCCATGATTTGGTGTTCGCGATCCACAAGGATGTCGATGACCTACACTTCCATTTGGAACTTCTGGATAAGACAGGGGGAACAAACTCTCCAAATGATCTCCACTCTGCATGACCCTTGACACTCCCGAGAACACCCCTCCAGTGCACCAATGACCTCCGCGATAGTCAAGGCTCCGATTTTCCAAGCACCAACAGCAGACAACTTGGAAAACAATGATAGATAGAATGCATGAGTGATGACATATGCACATGTATTAGGCTACATGGTTATTTTTGTCTATCATTTATGTTTCTACAAGTGTCCTTTTGGGACGAATGCGGTGTCTAGAACAATTTTTTTTTTCTTGTCAAAAGTCAGTCTTAGATTCTCTAGAAGGCCAAACAAGTCTAAATGAACTGATTTCCCCACAGGGCCATTTTGTTCTAGTCTTTTAAATACTGGTTTTTTGACAGTTTTGAGAAACAGAGTGAATTAGTTTCCCTTAGGGGAAATTCAGTGCCCACAATCCCTTGACACTCATGATGCTACTGTAATTTTTGATCTTGAAAGGTAATATATACACACTTGTTTAAAAAAAAAGAGTATACAAAATCGACAAATGATTAATAAAAAAAAAGTAAAGATCTAAGCTAAAACTATAGTCACGTATAGGAAAGGACTAACAAAACTAGAAAAAGATCAAACAATTTAGTACAAAGAGATAGTGTAAATAAGAGAGAATAAATAATTGTGAAAAATAATAAATATCAAACCATTGAGTACAAAGAAATAGTGTAAATAAGAGAGAATAAATAATTGTGAAAATTAATATACAATGTGATTATATTTCTTATAATTAAAAATGTAGTTCTTGCTTTTTTTACCTATAGGCTTTATTAGAAAATTATGGGAAAGATATCATTAATAAGTGAGAAGAATTCTATTCAGCAAATAAGTAAAGAAGTTTTCCTCTAAACAAGAAAATTATATTTTCATCAATAATGTTATCATGAATAGTAAGAAGTTTTTTTGGGGAAATAATTTTTTTTATATATTTGAAAGTAGATATTTAATATTTACTTATTTTTTCCTAAAAATAGTTACAAGGGAAAAAAATGTAGAAATGATAATATAGTAAATACAATTTTAAGATTAGTAATTTGTAAGATTAATAGTAAGATTTGAGAATATAAAGGGACCAATTTGCAATTCTTTATAATTTTTTTAAAATGTAGAAATGATAATATAGTAAATACAATTTTAAGATTAGTAATTTGTAAGATTAATAGTAAGATTTGAGAATATAAAGGGACCAATTTTCAATTCTTTATAATTTTGTTTCTATGCTAGAAAAGCATTAACATAAGCTTCCCACATAGATCTAGAGAAGATAATCATGAATCTATAGTGGTTTAAGTTTTTAGTAAGTATATAATCATGGATCAATTTCATTGTAAAAAGGAATATATATATATATATATATA
>JZKD02S1708508.1:248310-285733 GCA_000966675.3 Picea glauca
ACAATGTAAAATGTATAGAAAATCAACATAGATTCATCTTTACCTCGAAGACATGTCAAATTTCTAGAGGTTTCTTCAAGTTTTAGTTTTGCACTCTAAAAGCAATTTTTCACCTAAATTTTTATCTTTAGAGATTTGACTGCTATGGGCTCTTGATAGATCTATTGTTAAAATGGATCCATATCGGCTTACTACAATAATAATAATAATAATCTATTTTTAAGGTCACGGCCAAGCCAGCACACCAAATTGGTGTATGAGACCCCCTTGTTTGTTGGACAAGGGACCCCCCTCCGCCCAATGATTTGACTGATAAAGTCTACGAAGGTATACATACCTTACCCTACAATAATACTAAAGTATAAAAAATATTAATATAATTTATAATTAAATATATTTTATAATTGTGTCTGACTTTAAAACCCTTTATAAGAGAGATGTTCATATAACATTACACATTAAAATAATAATAAAAAACAATAAGACAATAATATAAAATTATATAGATATAAATATATATAAATTTAATATATATATATATAATAGTAAATATTTTAATATATTAAAAAATATATATAGGTTTGAATTTGTTATTTGTGTTAGCTTCAATTAATAATATGGAAAACAATGTAGTGTTTAATGATGTTGTAATATATTATAACATACATTAATATTATAAATTATATATATATATATAGATATATATATATATATTATTTTTTATTAAAAAAAAATTAGAATGCAAAACTTGATTAAAGGTTCAAGGTTTGTACTTGAGATATTAGACCCCTCTCAGAATGAGGATAAAATGGATCTATGCTAATAAAAAGGTATTAATAAAGAATTGAGATAATTGAGAATAAGAAAGAATAAATAATTGTGAAAATTAAACTATTTTTTACTTATAATTAAAAATGTAGATTATGCCCAATTTGAAATCCTCCCCAAAAAAAATATTAACATTTAAATATGCATCTTCTGCAAAACAATTATGGGAAAAATTTAATTAATAAGTAAGAAAATTTATATTGAGGAAAATTATGGTAGAAGATCATGAATGAGTAAATAAATTTTCTTCTTAGGAAAAAAAAACCTAGGAGAGGTGTATCGAACGGAAGTATATCTCTGGTATAAAATGGAAGCACTATAAAGAATTGGTAGACAGGTTTTTCCCTCGGCCATACGGATAGGATATTTATAAGGGATTTGGTTAAATAAGGGGAGTAGGAATCGAATAGTAAACCTAGGGGTAAGAAGTTAAAGTGCAAAGATAATGGATGACATGTGGATATGTTAGGTCAGAAATAAATAGTTGATTGTGTAACATTAAATGATGTGGTTGGTGGTATATACATCGTCAGATATATTATGGCTTATATACAAAAATGATTTGACAATATATATACTAACATCACAACATTATATATTGCTTACTTATATGATAAGGCTTCAAAATACTTTGAGTTATATGATAAGGCTTCAATACTTTGAGCTTTAAGGTTTAAGTGACATTTGAATGTGAAGCATTTGGATGAATGGTCGATGTTGAAGTTGATTATAATGAGGCTGAGATGGATACAGAGGATACAATCCTATCATATGAGGATTTCATCCATATTGAGAAGCTCAAAATGACGGTTGGTTTAGAATATTTTTACTCATTGGATGAGCTAGGTGGTCTGGATCTAAGGGCGACCTTTTGTAGGCCGGAAATGTTTTCATTACGGAGATGTGTGAGAATCCAAGGATGATCTTTGTTGGAGTGCATTCTATACATTACAAGGCACTCTTTCGTATCAGGGAAATCTCATTCCATCTTGTTTTCACCACCCTTGCATGCATCCAACAAGTCGGAGGAGGAGATAAAGTTTAGGGATAATTCTAACAGGGGACTTGTAAGTCATAACTGTATCCATATATAATATAATATAATAACTATATATATAACATAATATAATGTAAAAACAATATGATGATGATGATTTTTTAAATTTGAATGTTTATATTTGTGTAATATATATATAAAACAAGTTATAAATTCTGTATCAAAGACCATGGATAGGACATGTTACAAATTTTATAGAAGATGGTCATTGGAACTTGCAAGTTGCATGCATATCACTTTGCATAAGTTACAAATATTATAGTATAAGTTGCACAACACCTGCATGCTCATATCTTACAAGTCACGGGGATTCTTTGGAAATTGGACCATATCAGATCGTGTAGGTTGAAAAGTGAAAGTTGAGAGGGAAGAAAAGATAAAAAATTCAAAAATATTTCCCAAAACATGCATGCAACTATCCAGTAAGGTTCATTAATATTAAATTTCACTTTTAGTGATGGAAATTGGCTTTGTTTGACTCAAGCTAGAAAACACCTTTTTACACACTTATTTTTTCATTATATTTGGTTTTTGAGAATCCACATTTAAATACCTTTTGATTTATTTTTTTAATGTCTTCCTAAATCTTAATATTAAAATTTTTATGAACAATTCTTACATAAAAAATTTATAATTTTATATTACCCACAAGTTATCTTTGTGTTCACAATTTTTTTTTCTCTTGTATTCATCACAAAATAAATGACAGGAAAAAATAGAATACAAAATAAATGACAGGAAGAAATAAATATAATTCTTCACATAAATAGAAATTTTAAAAACAAACCTCTCACAAAAATTTTACTTTACCTGTAGGAGTTCCCATCAATTTTATACCCTGACTGGGTACCGTCTATAGTTTCACACCCTCATACATGGGTGGATTTTCTTTAAATTAAAAAATAAGGAGGATTTGGAAAAGTATTTTTTTAAATATGGATTTGGAGTTCTTCTCGTTTAGTTTTAACGTAGTGGGCAATCTCTTTCGACCTTACCCGAGATGTTTTCTCTCCAATGAAAGATTGGGCAATATTCCCGAGCGTTCCATTAATTTTTTGGGAAGAATTAATTCTAGTTTCCATTGGGACAAAATAGGGAAGTTCATAAGTTGTGAGCGAGGATGGGAGTCAAAGACAAATAGGAGATGGGATTGCGTGGAGATCGAAGTGGAATTCAGGGAGGAGATGCTTCACAAGTCCAAAATGGTTGGGAGAGACTTCACCTTGACGGAGAAAATTTATTATTAGTGAGTTTGATTTAGATTTTATGGTTTTCATAAGGCTGAGCATATGCAAGTGCAATGTAGGAGTCCTCTGTCTCATTTTTCTCCAATTTCTAAAAGTTGGAAGCAAAAGAAGTTGTCGGTGAAGTTCGATCAATAAATGGTGGCAATCTGAAAAAGAAGATGGGAGGGGTTATAATCTAGGGGTTCACGTGTATCGATGTTTCATTTCTCTTTCGATTTGACGAGAAAAATCGCGAGGCAAGAATTAATATAATGACGTTTTGAATTTTTCTAAAAACTTATGAGAGGTCCCCCTAGTTGGAGTGAATCCAGATCCTCTTTTCTGTGTCACAAAGGTTTTTTATTTCCCTTAAAATTACTTAGGGGCGTGGGGGTAGTTTCTCCTTCTTTGAGGCCCAAAGCTCTTGCCCAAAGCTCTTAAAGAAAGGAATATCCCTCCTCTTCCACCCCACATTGTGTGTCTTCGCCCTCAAAAGTTTTCCCTTCTTTTCTTGTTGTCCTAATAGAGGATTCTTCTTCCAAACAATTGTACAAGTCCTTCATCAAATATAATTATTTCTTGCATTCATGAGTAATAAATGTTTTAATGCCATTGGTTAAAGGGAATTGGCTATGGAAAAAGGTTACATGGGGATTTCTCATAGAAAATCCTTGTTTTTCTTTAACGCCAATTAAGTGAATAAAGTGTTCAAATATGTTAAATGATAAAAAATTGTGTAGGACCCCACAAAAGGGGTTATAAATGATTGTTCTTTGTTTCAATTCTCGTGGGATAGGGGGCACCCCAAAAGTTATTATCCTAAAAAATCTTGTGTAGTTGTACAGGATGGACTTTTGCATGACATAAGAAACTATGTGTAGTGGTGAAAAAGAGCTTGATTATGTTCAAAGTTTATTAAATGATTGGTCCTTAGCAACATTGAATCAGTTGCTATGTATGGAGACTTATTCTCATCTTGGATCCCTTTCTTCAAGGAACTCTCCTCCTCATGGGTTCCCTCAGGAATTTTGGTTGACTTGGAACATTGATTTCTTAATGATCAATGTGTATGGCTTGTATGGTGACACAGTTCAATTTTGGGAAGGGGTGAGTAGCTTCAAATCCATAAATGCATCCAAAATCATCTGAGGAGGGTACCTCAATCTTACCCTCTTCATAAGGGAGGTTTGGGGTTCTCATGTGTGTCAATATTCTCATGAAACATCCTTTTCTCATTAGATAGAAAATAATCATTTGATTGTTCATGTCGTCTTCAGGAAGAGGATTATAAAAGTTTGGTTTTTTCTACATCGATCCCCCTTGTGAAGGACAATGGCCATTCCTATATGAAATCATTTTCCTATAACATTACAAAAACAAAAAATCCACATCTTCTTAAGAAAAATATTTTGCTGCGAAATAAACCTATCTCGTGATGGAAGTGGAATTAAAGATAGGGGAGTTGTTCATATATCGACATGAAGATTTAATTTGAGACGACGATGAGTTATATCTAGGCGAGTTAATGAAAAATAAGCAAGACTTGTTGGATTATGAGGAAACCACATGGTCTCTCAAGATCAAAGAAAATTTGTTAAGGAGAGTGACAATAGTTCTAAATTTTTTCACAAGTATCTTAGTTATCAAAAAATAATAATTATGTATGGGAAACAAGAGATGGTGATTGGTTTCCAATTTTGAAAAAATAGATGATGTACGCAAGGGGATCTTCTCTAACCTTTTTAGACATTTTAAGAGTGCCACCTCTGGTTATTTGATAGAAATTTTTTTAAATGTCATAGATATATTTCTGATGTCCATCACAAAGGAGATAAACGTCTCTTTGCAAGAAGAGATTCCAAACAAGGAAATTGTTTCAAAGTTGTCTTCTTTTCAAAAAAATAAGATCCATGGTCCAAGTGGAATAGCTTTTGAGTTCTAATTAGGTTTTTGTGATTTGTTAAAATTAGGTCTCTTAAAAGTTTCCCAAGAATCATACAGATCCAATAAATTGAGTTTCCCAAGAATCATACAGATCCAACAAATTGTGGGGCCCTTTTAATTTGATTTTGTTAGCCTTATTCCCAAAGAGAAAATCCTAATATTCTTTTGAGGAATTTAGACCAATTTCTTGCTCCAATTTTATTTATATGCTTATAGCGATGCCAAGATCATAGTCAATTGGATAATGAGGTATATTGAATTTTCCTTCTTTGTTGTGCTTATTAATGGTGCTTGGTTAATGGTTCTTAAGACTCTAACAACTTAAAATTAATCAATGAAATGCATTCATATAAAGATGAAAAAATGGAAAAAGTAATAGCATATATACTATGGTCAACCACGAAAAGATGAACAATACTTCATGTTGTAAAATACTGAACTTTATCTTAGCTGCTAGAGTGTAAAATTTGTGATTAATCATTTAAAATCATAAAAAAATGTTGAAATTTGAATATTGAGTTCCATTTTATTTTTTTAAGGGAACTATCAGATTTCATAACAAGAATATACAAATCTAAAAGAAGGCAATGTAAATAAATATCAGGAAAATGTAAAACTAAACATAAAATTGAACGATTTTTTTTAAGAAAATGTAAAACTTAAGATAAAATTGGAGATTTTTTTTATTTTAATTTAATTTTTTTATTTTTTCTTTATTTTTAAACATGTTTTTGAAAATATCTTCAGAATTAACATCTTTAAGATATATTTGATTAAAGGTTTTATAAAAAAAAAATTGCCTTATCGTTTGTATTGAAGTTGTAATGATTTTAAAATAAACAAAACATTCAGAAATATTTACATTTTATCATCATTTTAAAATCAAACATTGTCACATATGTATATTATTGTTACTATGGCTTTTTTAATCTCAAAGAAGAAAAATGTTTAATAGTTGTAAGAACTGTTTTAAAATATGACATAGATTAGTAATAATTATTTCAAAAATATAAATAAAACATCACATTTTTCTTCTATGTTGTTTTTATTTGTAACGAACCCATCGTTACGACAATAGGTAAAAATTTTTATCAAAATTTACTTTTTTTGTGTTAAGAAATTTAAACATCACAATTAATAGCAACATCATCCACACATCATCAAATAAATTAACGAAGCAATATTATCGCATTAAAAATCAATCACGACACAAGATGACACATCATCACCATGAATAACGATATGTAAATCGACGCATTAAGACAATTAAGTAGCAGCCCATATGATCCGAATTTATGAAGGAATGCAACAGAATACACAGATAACCATAAATACAAATATGCAATGGAAATAACACTTCACTTCATTAATATCAAAGAACTGAAATTTGTTTACAGACCGAATGGAAATAAACTAGCTAGGACGCTGGTAGGTTATCTTTGAGAAGATATGTGGAGGCTATAAGCCTCTGAAATCTATGCTAAAATGAGGCTTGAAGTCCTATATATTATTGAGAAACAATGAAAAAACCTAAACATAGAAAAACCTAACCCTAGGAGATGAAACACCAGAATATGGGCTCTCATGAGGTAAATTGGTACATTAATTTCATGGGGTCAGTACTTTGGAAAACTATCTTTGTTTGATGCACATGACACACCATTAGAAATATCTATACCATGAACACAACTTCATTTAGGGCCTCAAAAAGGATCTGGAAGTTGAGAACCCGAAAAACTACCAGAAATAGTAAATTGTGCTACAATTAAGGAAACTGAAAAATTGAAAGAAGCAATGGTGGGGGTCCAAGTGGAATAGGAGGGTGGCCACCAATATCCACCTCGATCATTCCCTCCCCCTTAGGAATCAATGATCCCCATTTCATTGAGTTCCTCCATGAGATGAGGAAACTTCTGCTAAACTTGGTCACTGGTGAGCCACTTGCCCTAGTGAAGGATTTGCCCTGCTTTGACAACTTGATATAGTTAGATCCTCTGCTGGTGGGTGTTATTTATCTGTGTTTCCATAATCCGATTAGTTTTGGCTTGTTCCATGGAGTATGGGTTTAAATCTGTTGGTGTGAGTTGTTTTTCCATGTCGGATGTGTCGAGTAGAGGTGGAAAGTAGGTTCGAAGGCATTCCACATTGAACACTGGGTGAATACCAAGGAATGGTGGAATAATGATCTCTAAGGCATTGTCCCCTACAACCTTGGTGATGATCTATGGCACATATCAGAGTGGGTGAAGCTTGCGGTGGGGTCTAGGGAGAAGCTCCTTCTGCAAATGTAGCCACACCTTGTCACCCACCTAGAAGTTATGTTGCACCCAATGTTGATCATGTCATTGCTTGTACTTAGCATTGGATTTGTCCAATATGTCATGAACATGTTGGAGAATGTGTTGAATGTGCTCAATGAAGTTGTTCACCTTGGAAAATTAAGACTAGACATGAGCCAAATCAGCCTGAGTAGTTGCAACTGGCATGGCTACGTCAATGGGCCATAGTGGCTGGAATCCCAAGACCACCTGAAAGGGGTTGTGGTCAGTTGAGTTGTGGAGGGACCAGTTATAGCTATGTTGGACATAATGGAGGCTCTCATCCCATGTGTGTGGATGCTTTTAGTTGTACATGCACAAAATGTGTACGATCATCCTGTTGACGACCTATGTCTGGCCATCAGTTTGGGGATGGAAAGTTGTGGACTTGGTGAGCTTGGAGTCCAGCATTGACAAGAGACTATACCAAAATGTAATGAGGAACCTGTTGTCCTGATATGAGATGATATACTTTGGGATCCCAAAGTGTACCCACACTCATTCAAATAATATTTTAACAGTGTCTTATGTTGTTATATTATTCTTGTAGACAGCCATAATGTCCATCTTCAAGAATATGTCAACGACCATGAAAACATAGTCGCTACCATGATTAGTATAAGGAAGGCCCGACATGTAATCCATGGAGATGGATTCCCATGGTCAACTAGGGGTAGGCAGTGGAGTATAGAGGCCTTGCTTCTTGATGGTCAGTTTGGCAATGGCGTAGGCAGTGTAGGATCTGATGTACTTCCCAACATCATGTCGAAGGTTTGGCCAATAGAAATAATTCTGCAGTACTGCCACTGTTTTCTCAACCCCAAAATTCCCAACGACCGGACTGTAGTGCACTTCCCAAATCATCTTGGCACACTCGCTTGAAGGAACACAAAGGTGTCCCAGGTGACATAGTAGTGCATCCTGGAGGTAAAAATTTGGAACATGGTTACCCTCCAAGAGATCTTGTATGTGTGGCCGAATTCTAGATCGCTCTTGTAGAGAAGTGGCCAATCGGAAATCTCATGCCAACAAGAGTTGAGAACAGTGGTTATCGCTATGATCAGTGGTCAAATGGGGAAGTCTGCAACATTATTGGTGTTTCCCTTCTTGTACTTGAAGTTCAAATGAAATTGTTGCAAATATGTGGACAACTTCTAATGGTCATTGTTTTGCAAATTCCCTTGTGTCTATATGAACTGCAAGGGTTAATGGTATGTGTGGATGATCTTTTCCTTCCCCAAAATGTAATGCTTCCATTGTCAGAAATCCTACACAATGGAATAACTCTCTTTTTCATAAGTAGGATACTTTCGGAGAGTGTCGGATAGTGTCTCACTGTGATATGCCACTAGATGCCCCTATTGAGTAAGAATTGCCCCAATATCATAGTCAGAGGCATATGTCTTGATCTCAAATGGTCGTTGCAAGTCTGGTAATGTGAGCACTAGGGCACAACAGAGGCAATGTTTCAATTCTACGAAGGCCTTCTGTTGATATTTTGAACAAAATAATTTTTCTTTCACTCCTCCCTTGGTGACTTGACTCAAGGTCCAAGTGATATGAGAGAATCTCAACACGAACCGGCTCTAGAAATTAGCCAGACCCATAAAGATGTGAAGATCTGTTAGAGTGGTTGGGGCTGGCCAATCCCGAATGACTTGGATCTTGGTTGGATCCAGATGCACCCCATGCTCATCAATAATGTATCCCGGATAGTGAACATGGGTCATGCCAAAAGTGCACTTCTCTAAATTGGCACACAACTTGTGTTTCCGCAATGTTTGGAGGACCTATTGGATGTGGTGGAGGTGCTCTTCCCAAGTCTTTCTAAATATCAGGATGTCATCCAAGTACACTACTAAAAATGAGTTGTTGAATGGCCGCAAGATGTCGTCCATCGGCCTTATGAATATTGTAGGAGCATTCGTCAACCCGAAAGGCATGACCATCCATTTGAAAAGGCCCTCCTTGGATTTGAAGGTAGTCTTCCACACATCAGATGGTTCGATTGGTAGCTAGTGATACCCAGACTTCAATTCGATCTTGCTGAAATATTTTGACCCTTTGAGTTGGTCTAGAAGGTCATCAATCTATGGGATTAGGTACCTATTCTGGATAGTGATCTTGTTCAGTGCCCAATAGTCAATACAGAGTCTCCAAGTCCCATGTTTCTTCTGCACCAACATGATCGGGCTCCCACAAAGCAATGAACTTGGTCATATGTGACCTTTCTACAAGAGCTCCTGAATCTGCCTCTTGATTTAATCGTTCTCTAGAACAGAGCGTCGATAGATCGATCCATCAGGGAGCGACGCACCTAGGGTCAGATCGATGGGGTGCTTGACCTCACAGTGCAGAGGCACGCCTGCGGGTGAGGTGAAGATGTCCTGATACTCCTCCATGACCTTGTCTATTTGTTTTTGTCGTGCGGAGGATCCCTGTATGGAGTTCATGGCCACAGTCTTGTTCTTTCCCTAAGGGTGGATCATCAGGAAAATAAATTTCTAGGTTTTGGAAATGAGCTTACTACATTGTTTTGAAGTAACCAAAACGATAGCGTCCGACGGTGTTACCTCTAGTATCTTGTACAACTTATTTCCCAAAGTAACAATAATAGTGCGAGGTCAAGACTCACACATGTATCTTCGATAATTATGGTTGGCCTAATAATACATCAAAAGCATCAAGAGGAGCAATGTCACATAATACCTCATCGATGAAGGGCTTGATGTTGTAGGGAAGGCAACACTATTGGTTGACGTGTAGATCCTATCCTTGGTGAAGCCACTCGATGGTGTACGGTTGTGGGTGTGTTGTGGTCGGAAAGCCCAACTTCTTAATGAACTCTGTTGAAATGAGGTTCTTTTGGCTCCCACTGTTGACAATGAATTGTAGCGGGGAACCCTTTACCCACATCTGGGAGTGGAAGAGACACTCCTCCTCTGGATCTTTTGGTTCTTCCTTTTGGATCTTTGTGGTGGAAATGATGGCATTGGGATCCACATCGATAACCTAATTCCCTTTGTCCTTCCCCTTCTGAGGTTCTAATTTAGTGTCAGAGCATGCATCAGATTCATAAGCCTTAATCTCATCCACGAGTGACTACTTGGGCCAACAATCACTTGTGTTGTGAGTGGAGCTCTTATGGAACTCACACCACTTTCCCATGTAATTATTCATCTTCATGGTGTTTTTCTTTTATTACAGCTTTGGTAGGTTGAATTGAGTCGCCATTCCTTAGATTTGTCCTTTATTCTACGGTTTGGGGGCACCTTTCGCTTGCTTTTGGTTCACAGATCCAAAGTCTCGCTTCTTCTGTTTGAATTTCTTCTCAATCTTGGAAGCATACAAGTATGCCATACCAAGAGAGGATATGTTGCGGAACTCCATTTCCTTCTTAATGTATCTGTGTAGACAACTACAGTACTTCAACACCAAATGTTTTTGTGAATCTTTGATACCCAACTGTGTGCACAAGGTATAGAACAGATTCGTGAGCTCATGCACATCTTGATCCCTTTGTTGTTGCAGCATAGTCTATTGTATGTAATTGTCCTCATATCTCCCCATGGGATAATATTGTTCCTTGATGGCTTCTTACAAAGGATTCCAAGTGGGTATGGTTGAGAATAAAGAGGGTTCATCCTCGTCATTTTTATCACACTAGGTTTCCCATCAGACCTTGACATGGGGGGCAGCTTTGAGAAATGAGAAAACAATCTTCTCCTGGTCGGAAAAGTCATGAACTGAGAAATATCCTTCTAATAGATTCAACCATCTATATACATCTTTTTCATCTATTTGACCATCAAATATGGGAATGTCAAAGTTTACTTGTACCTTAAAAGGGGTTACGTCTCCAAATTGGCTACTGGATGCAGATGCGCCACTAGTGGGTAGTCGTTGAAGGATCTGGGAAAAGTTATCCATCATTGTGTTCCTTTATTTTTCAAGGGCCTCCTTGATAAATATTTTGATAGGATAGCCTCCTCCCTCGTCTTTCTTCTCATCCCCCATGGGCAGTCGTCGAGGTTTGCGAGGCTGATCTTGCAAAGTTTCAACCATATCAAGCCCTAACTACTTATACCCCGACCTCGTTGGGGACATGCAAAGAAGGATCGATAAAGAGGAGACCGCTCTGATACCACCGATCCAAATTTATGCAGGAATGAAACATAATACACAAATAACCACAAATACAAAGATGCAACGAAAATAACACTTTATTTCATTAATATCAAAGAACTAAAATTTGTTTAGAGATAGAATGGAAATAAACTAGCTAGGGTGCTACTAGCTTATCTATGAGAAGAGATGTGGTGGATATAGGCCTTTGAAATGTGTGTTACAATGAGGCCCTAAGGCCTATATATTATTGAGAAACAATGGAAAATCCTAAACATCTAAAAACGTAACCCTAGGAGATGAAACGCCACAATATGGGCCCCATCGGGGTAAATTGGTACATCAATTTCGAGGTGTCGTAACTTTGGCATACTATTTCCGTTTGATGCACATGATAAATCGTTAGAAAGATCTATCCGAGGAATACAATTGCTGATAGTGAATATCCAGTTCGAAACAAAACAGATTCATATTCGTCAGAGGTCTGATGCCCAAAAATTGTCGTTTAGGGCCTCAAAATGGCTCCGTAAGTTCAGGACCCAAAAAAATGCCAAAAATAGTACATTGTTTTACAATTAAGGGAACTGAAAAACTGAAAGAAACAATGGTGGGGGTCCAAGTGGAATAGGCGGGTGGCCACCAGTATTCACCTAGATCACCATAATCATTGCATTCATTAAATTAATAATGTCGCATAGATTGTATGAATCATAGATTGCTCAACTCATCTATAAACATGATCATTAGATAACACTAGGATAACATGAGATAACATAACGATAACTTAAGGATCATAAAGATAATCATAAGAATGACATAAAATACTACCCGCCCAACCTACCCTACAAGGTTAGGACCTTCAGGACACATAAGAAATGCTCAAGTCGAGGTTCCAATTGATTTTAACCATTTAAGGTCTCAGGATTGGCAACTGTTATGAGGAAGAAGGAAGCATCTACATCCCACTTGCACAAACATATCAAAGCGACTATCTAAATAAACAACATCAACGATCATCCATTTCATCAATCCATCAATCATAAAACATCAACTAACCATGGCGCAAAGGTAATCATTATCGTTATAAATCATACATCGACATTATTTTTCAAGGTTCGCGATTATTCTAATTAATTAAATAAACCATACATCAACTTTGACTTCAAAGTGCACTAGCAATCTAATTAATTAAATAAATCATACAACGACATTAATTTCAAAGTGCGCAAGTAATCTAATTAATTAAGTAAATCATGCATTGACAATAATTTTAAAGCGCGCTACTAATCTAATTAATTAAATAAATCATACATCGACATTACTTTCAAAGCACGCTAGTAATCTGATTAATTAAATAAATCATACATCAACATTTAATTTCAAAGCACGCTCGAGTAACAATTCTAGAACAATCACCTGTCAACTTAAGTAAAGGCGTAAGAGAAAACTAGTTGCTACATCAGTCATACCCCTACATAATTTTATTACGCAATATTAGTTAATAACTTATTCTGACACAAGAGTGCTCGACGTTAATTTTAGGGTGCAAGAGAAATATTATGAAGAAATCACACCCTTGCTTAAATTAAGGCACCCAAGTAAATTTTATTACTAAACTAATCATGCATCACCAATATTGCATTAGGCAAGAGTGATCAAAGCTAATCATTATACATCCTTCATGAATCCAACGCACAAGTAAACCAATTATTTAAGCAGATCATAATCAAGGCGCAAGGAAAATATTCATTAAATTTTTATAGTGTCGAAGGTAACTACACACATGTCACCCACATAGAGCTATAAATCATGTTGTAAGTAATTATCAATTAATTAGGGCACAAGTAATCTAACCACATTTATTTCAAGGCACAAGGAAATAATTAGGTTTATTCCATGACACTAAAGTAATCTCCAAAATCGATTACATGGCGTGAAGTAGACGAATTTGAAACCAATTATACATTCTCATAATTAATCATACCTAGGCAATTTCTAATGGCGCCATAGTAACAATTTCTAAAACATTCATGCATCATCTTCTTTTAATGTGCATTAGATCTAATTATTCAAACAATCATACCTCAACAAATTGATCGTGCAAGAGTAATCTAGTCTCTACAATAGTCATACATCAATCATTCAACCATCAATTATCGCGATCAATATAATAAAATATAATACCTTAAACTTTAAACAAAAATCAACAATCAAGTGCAAGGTTAGTTAAGGAATTGCATTAGACGATAAGGTTACGTATTCATCAAAAAGAGATCAATCGCACAAGAGCCATCAAGCTAACTTCTTCACTAGTCTACCTATCCCTATGTACACTAAGTTTAGAACTTGGATCTTTATGAGAATAAAAGGGAACCATAAAATTACCAGTACTATTTACACTAAGTTTAGAACTTGGATCTTTATGAGAATTAAAAGAGAACCATAAAATTACCAGTACTTATATATATATATATATATATATATATATATATATATATAAAAGCTATATCCTTACATTGAAGGGAATCATAGTAGATCCTAATTTCTAAAAGCAAGGAATAAACTCAAGGTTGGACGAATAATCACCAAGAATTAAAGACTCTCGTATCTCTATCCAATCAAGGATTAACTTGGAGATATGGGAAAGGCTACATCAACCTTTGTTCCCAAATTAAAGTTTTAGGAAGATCACCTTACCATGTAAAATAAAGGTCTCCAAGCAACTTATCGATCTTTAAATAAGGGCCTAAGGAAAAGGGGGGTAAGGATTTACACAGCTAAACCCTTGAGGGATAATTATTACCCAAATTATCAAAATTAAAAATTGGTTAACCCCGGGTTCATTAATAATCTTATCTACAATACACACTAAGTGATTAAGTAAGGTCGCGTAAGGTATTGGGTCGATTACCATAAACCTCAGTGGTACAGGTCGAGACTCTAGAACAAAAAGGAAAATTCCGGTGAGGATAAGAGGCTCTTGAAAAGGTAGAGTGAATGCCCCACCAACCCCCCCCGTGATAGGATGTGGAATCGATTCCCAAACCACGCGGCCTTATCCATTGGTTAAATGCGGATCAACAGAAAAGTATGAGGAAAGGAATTTGTTACATCTCTGCACAGCCCTTGAGCCTGGGGCACGGAATATGTCTGCATTCGTTCCTTTCCAGAAGAAGAAGTGCTTTAGTTATGCCCTCATCTTTGTCACTCCTAGATGAGCAATGTACACTGTTCTATGAGCTTCATTTAAGATAAAACTTCTCAACTCATCGTTATGAGCTTCATTTAAGATAAAACTTCTCAACTCATCGTTATGAGCTTCATTTAAGATCAAACTTCTCAACTCATCGTTAGTTGGTACGTAAATATGGTTTTTATATCTCATTCATTCATTTTTGTCCACAGTAAATCCATCAAATTTTGGTAGCAACATGGTGTCTTGTCTGTTATTTTTCGTAACCTCCTTATACCACTCATCGTCGTTGTATGTTCCCCAAATTAACCAAATAAAAAAAAAAAATTGTTAGGGACATTAATTCTCTTCCCCTTCAAAGAACTTGTTTGAAAGACATAAATATATTGTAAGTGGGTGGTTGTTGTCACTATTCAACTTTCACAGGGTTCATGTTTACATTTAGTGATACAACTCAATGTCGTTATAAAGGATTTTATCTCGGAGTTATTCCATATTGTAGATTAATCATATATCTAAAGGTAGATTTGCTATATCCTAGCCTTTGAGAGTACTTAACATTTCTAAATAAGTATGAAGCGTTAATAATACCCCACAAATGTTATAGCATCTTCATATATACACATTGACATTTATATTATATATTTTAAGCCCCACTAACAATATAATCCTTTCCATATATATATATATATATATATATTAAAGTTTATAATATTAAGGTTCCTAGGCATGAGCATTTAATGTTGGCATTTATCAAAGCCTTAAAATATTGCAACCCTCTCCTTGCATAGTATTAACGTTACTTGTGTCAAAAGGATCTATAGGAAATTGGGTTCTAGCAAGCATATTCCTTTAGAGAAAATGTTACAGGCCTTAACATAAAGGTGACTTTACATTTATTTTTAACAGGCCAAACAATAGGCCTTGTGAAAGTTGGTCATGATTAAACTCCTGATCACTATTAATACAGTTTGAGGTTGGTTGTCGGTTGAACATCGTTGAGGGGTCCAATGATAACAATCACCCTTCTCAATTTGTTTAACGTTAACGAACAATTTGTCACGCCTTAACTCGACGAGAGACTAGACTCGACGATCGTGCATATCATGCCCTAACTGAGTCATCCTCCCTCGTAATAACTTGGCATGAATTCAAAAGAGGATGTGTCAGACCTGAATTGAAACCTCTTTCCAATCCATTAATGGTGACTTGTGAAGGGTACCTCCCAAGGCCTGTCATCTAGACACCATGTCCAAATCAAAGCATTCCACCTCCCTTCTGTCACATGGTAGAGTACATGAATCATAACCATCGCTATACTCAATTTTGAGACGGGTCTCTAGGTCATTGTTTCATTTCCTTCAGCTCTATCCCTCTACCAAACTGCTCAATTCTACTCATGAAATCGAGTTGGTGTTAATGTATTGAATCATGGAGTTGGGTTCGCCATGTGCAGGAGAAAGGATAGGGTGACTATCAGATGAATGCTACCCTGAACCAGGTAAAAATAAATATCTGTCATGTTACTTTGAGCTCTCTGTGATTTTGGTTTACGTAGTGTGCACTAGTCACTATATCTTCTTCTTCCTTTTCTGACTTCCTCGGTCCTGCATTAGAGTTTTGTAAGGATTTTTAAGTGTATTTTAAACTTAGGGTTTGTCGTCATCCCCTTATTATTCCTTTATTGGTCCTCCATTTCCTTACACACTGTGATATAACTTTGAGTCTCTACAAACTTCGTAGTAATTCTGGTCGGTATCATTAACCCAACAGAGAAATAGGGAAAACTTATTGAATTTCAAAGGGTCTTGTATTGTTTGTTTAAATCTCCATTTCAGTGCGATAACGGTTCTAACCCTACCTTGGAATCCTTCCATGACCTTAAAGATTTAATACCCTCTTGTAAATTCGTTAACTGTCTCGAAAGTTGTGTGTTTTCTCTTATTCTGTATTTCAAAGTCTCATATTGTGTGTTTGAATTTCCATTCTGTTCGGTAGAGGTCCTAACCCTAGCTTAAATATTCTGTGGATTTGAAGCTTCTGTACCTTCCTGTAATTTTGATAGTTGTATGAAAAGATCATGGGATTCTCTTAATCTGTATTTCAAAGGTAAATCTGGATTCCTCGAGAACTGATTGCATTATGTTTAGGAATGGATATTTCTCTTGCAATGGGGTGTTACAATTTTTTCGTTTCCGTTGGATGTTTACAAAATAATGATTCTCATGGAAAGCTACAGTTCTGTAATTCTTTCAAAATCCATGTCATTAGTTCTTGATTCTGGGATATGTAATTCGGACCTAGTGATAGATCAATTCAAATCCAATTGACATTAATAATACTGTTTTTATTAAGGGACAAAATTCATTCTAGTTCGTAAGGACCCACCATAATAGTCATATGATTCCACTGTGTATAAATAGTCTAGACTTGATTCAAGTAATTTATTATAAATTTGCAGTTCTTGTTTGTTTGTTTTGAACTTGGTTATTGCATTTCCCTTCAGTATATATAGAATATTGAAGTAGAAACCAAATATTAATAGAATGTCTATGTTCATCATGCGTATACTGTGCGAACCTTTTTAGCACTCGGACTGTTAATTTCTTAAAGGGTTATTCTTCTTTATTTATTTTCTTAAAAGTTCGGTTAAGAATTTTTGGTTACCAATCTAATGATGGGACCCATGTTGCTGAAAGGGTACCTATCAGGAAATCTTTGGTCCACTCCTCCCCTTCAAGCCTATTGACAATTTTCCTCATCGACGAGAATGGAAGGAAAGTCATATGTTTCCCCAAATCACAAGCTAAGTAAAGTCCATATATTACATCTGCAATATTTTCATTTCGTAAATTCATCTTGGTAATTATTCTATATTCAATATTTAACTTTTGTTGAACTCTATATTAACACTAATTATAAATTATTGATTTCCTTGCAGGACTTTAAACATTTGCAGTCTCTGGATCTAGGATAGCGCCTTGCATGAAAAGGGTATTCAGGTTCTGAATTCTAGTGTTAGTTTGACAGTTCGGACATCGTTTTCAAATGGTACTGGATCCTTACCCAGGGTGATTTGTTTGCAAGGACTTGGATCCCATGCCTCTGGATATACAGATCGTTTATTTTCTTATTGTAATAAAACGCACAGAGTTATCTATAACTCAAACGAATTACTGTTATATATATATATTGTAGCTTATGTAATAAATATTACATAAGAATTGGAACTTCGTTTATAGTTTTACTGTGGTAAGGATGAACTGTAAAATTCTTTATGCTTTTGGAACAGTCTTATCATAGGAAGATTACTTGAAATTTGTGAGGACCAAGTGTCTAAAATATTCATGTGTATGGATGTTAAATTATTTAATTGACACTAAAATTGTGTACTAGCAGCAACATATACATATATGTATTTCTATTCTTGTACTCATTCTGAATTTTACTTTGGTATTTGTAGAATCTAATGTTCCTTAAATATTTATATGGAAATATATTTCTATATGTATATTTATATCTTGTAATTACTTCCAGAATTCTATTTAGCATTTTCATAGTCCAATGTTCCTTAAAATTGAATACGTGTATGTATATACTCGCATGACCGGTAGAGCCTATAGATAACAAGGTAATAATTCTATTTTATTTATCTTACAGGTATATCCCATGTACCTACCACAACTAACACACAATAGCTTTCTTACTTTACTCATTAACTAAAATCAAACTTCAAAGGCTCATTCTACAATTCATTTCATTTTACTTAGCCATTTAACCAATAAAACAAATCGATAAGGAATGAGTAGAAGTACATATTTGAACCAGATGCATGGACAACAAATGGAACAACCAAGTTCCACCCAACCATATAACAGAGCAGCCAATCTACTTTCTCCATTCACCCCCTAGCCTGACCATGAATCCATGAGGGCAAAATCCAAAAACTCCTCGTTAGCTATAGTCCTCTTTCAGATCAGGAAATTCTCCTTGCCTCATGCCCAAAATCCAATGCTCATAACAACAAGTGATATCCTTCCTCTAGCATACTAGGTAGTGTCTTGCCTCCTCCCATATGAGCTATATGCACAAGAATCTAGTGCCTAGGTCTTTTCCCCTTGGGAAATTTTGCAATTTTACAAATCATTGATTTTCAAGGGCTTCCAATGGCCAAATTCCAGATTTTCCACTTGTAAAATTCAGCCATGAGGTAGTTCAAGCCTGTTCACCACTCATGGAGTCATGGTCAACTCATTTCAACCTGGTTGTTCCATTTGTCCCTTAGAAATAAATATAAAAATTAATTTTCTCTTACAAATGTCATAGTCAAAGAATTAGTTGGGAAAATCAAATCTTTCCCCAACAGTCACAATAATTAATTACAATTAACCAAATTCATAATTCGTAATTTCCATAAATGGAAATAATTTTCCAAATTCGAATTTTCCAAAAATAGAAATAAATTTCTAAGTGCATACAGACTTTAATAATAATTTATTTTTGGGGGTATATTACAGACGTGTTGTAAAGTTAGAATATTTTCACGAAGATTCGTCTGGAGTGGTATCACCAAAAATATGCGTGTTCTCGGACTCAATGCACCTACCACTCTATTCATTGTTTCCTTTATGTAGGCAATCTTGAAATCGTATTCTCTAAACAATTCTAGCTAACGCCCTTGTTGCACATTCGAGTAACTTTGCGAAAAAAGGAGCTGCAGAACACAACAACCTATTTTCAGTCGGTATTTTCATCCAATCAAGTAGTCCCTCCACACTCTCAGAGCATAAACAATGGTCAACAACTCCAAATCTTGTGTCGCATAATTCTCCTCATGTTTTCTGAACTTCCTTGAGATGTAAGCGCTCACTCGATCATCTTGCATCAATACTCCACCTAAGACTTCCTTGGATGTGTCGGTGCATCCAAACAAGTCCTATTCCTTGTTGGGGACTTTTATTATTGGTGTTGTCATCAAGAGCTCCTTGAGCCTTCAAAATTCTTTCGCGCTTTTCTCTGTCCATACAAACTTCTTATTTTTCTTCTGAAGTTCTGTAATCAAATTTTCTATCCTCGAAAACCCTTCGACGAGCCATGGATAATATCCAACTAATCCCATGAAGCTACATACTTATGGTACATTCATTAGCCCCAGAAATTCGATAATATCCTCCACCTTTGTTGGATCCACAATGATACCTTCGACAAAGAAAACATTCCCTAAGCAAAGAAAACTTGAGAGCATTGCGAAAGTTTCCCGTAGTTTTTGTTCCCGTAAAAACTGTAATACTAAGCGCAAAAGTTATTCATGTTCCTCTGTCGTCCGAGGATATATCAATGTGTCATCAATGAATACTTGAAAAAACTTGTCCAAGTGTTAGCGGAAGACCCCATTCATCAAGCTCATGAATACCCCTAGGGAGTTTGTCAGTCCAAACGATAAAACAATAAACTCGTAATGTCCAACCCTCGACTTGAATGAGGTCTTAGGAATTTATTCCTTCTTGATTCATAACTGTTCATATCCTAATATAAAGTCTATATTCAAATACATTATCGCGCCTTTCATTTACCAAACTAATCATCTATAATACGAAACAGATATTGGTTCTTGATCGGTTCCTTGTTCAATTGATAGTAGTCAATGCAGAGTCTCCATGAACCATCCTTCTTCCATATGAAAATAACCAGCACACCTCAAGGTAAAACACTTGGACGTAAGTCCTATGTCCAAAAACTCCTTCAGTTGCATTTTCAGCTCCTATAGCTTAGGGATCGACATCCAATAAGGTGTTCTTGCTATCAATTTAGTTCCATATTTTACTTCGATGGTAGATTCCATATTTTTTTTTAGAGACAAACAAGGTAACTCCTTTTGGAACTCATCTGCAACTCTCGTACTATCGAAAGGTTTTCTAGTCCTTCCAGCATGCCCTTGTTGTTTTGCACTAAGAATGCATATAACTTGCATCCTTGCGCATGCTCTTATGTAGTACCTAGTTATATCAAAAACCAAAATTTTGGTCGGGGATTATGCCTCACGTCTCGATCACAGTGAATTGGTGATTAGCCTCACATTTAATCACTACTATGTGAATCTTGTGGGTCTTGTCAAAATCTCTAATTGTAGTGGGTCCTATTGATTCAACCACTCTAGCCCTCTCTACTGGACAATCACGCTGGTAATGTCGATCTCCACATGTCCAACATCCAGTATTTGGTCCAGTACTCTTGGTCCCAGAAGTAGAAGTTAATGGCCCACCAACCTAAAATTGTGGTATGTTCCGCTGAACAGGACTAACGGTTGTTGTCGTTGATGTTGTGGTCCCCTATGCGGAGTTCCCCATTGGGGAGTCGATCATTGAGGTGTTGTGAAAATAGATCCTCTTGATGTATCGTGATACTTTGAAGAAATTATAGCTAGAGTCTGGTGTTGTTGTGCACCAGAAATTGCCTGTCCCGTCAGTCTCGAAGGATTCGTTCCTTGACCCCCATTGATTATCTCTTCCTTAACTATGAGGGACTTCTAGACTGCATCGTGCAACATCTGAGGCATTAATATCCTCACTTTCTCACTAATGCTGACATGAAGGCCGAAAAAAACTTGTTGAACTTACGCTTCTTTGTGTTCATATGTGGAGCATACCTAAGAAACTCCATGAAACGACACTCATACTCGGGCACTGTACGACTTCCCTGTTGTAATTCATTGAACTCATTGAGTTGGCGTGCTATGAATTGTTCAGAAAATTACTTCTCCCGAAATCGTTCCTCGAACAATCCTCATGCCACATATCCAACGTCCATGTTCGGTTGAGGTAGGTGCATATTCCACCATAGAAGTGTACTCAACTTTAGCTGAAAGACCGCCATGTGGACCTTAATGTTGGAGGTATAGTCGCAAAGTGTGAAGGACATTGCCATTTTCTCCAACCATGCCTCGACAGCCTCACCGTCTGTGGCACCCAAGAAATCGGGAAACTTGACCTCGAGTTATCGGTGAAAGCTACCAGTACCGATTGTGGCACGTCATGGACCCTCAGGGGTATAGGAATCCTAGCCTCATCTTTATCCAGACAGTTAAGCAAGGCCTCTGACATTTCCCTAGAAGGACCTCATCAGACCATGCACATCCATTACGACAATTGGCTCCTACCTAAAGAATTTTTCTTCCCCTTGGGGTTAGACCCCTAGGGCATGGGCGCTTCTGGAGGACTCGCACCTCCTCCCCTAGCACCATATTGTGAACCTCTCCAACGTCCTCTAACCATGATCACCACATGGACAGGTTAAAATTTTAAATAGTGCTAATTTATTAATGAAGTGTATAATACAACGAAAGGCATGATGATCAACAATTGTAGGTTTGAACCCACTCTGATACCATATGTAATGAACCTGCCATTATGACAACAAAAGCGATGTACAACATGTAAATTTTTTTATTAAAATTTTCTTTTTGTGTTAGGAAATTTAAACATCACAATTAATAGAAACATCATCGACACATCATCAAATAAATAAACGAAGCAATATTAACACATTAACAATCAATCAAGACACAAGATGACACATCATCACCATTAATAACAATACACACATCGACGCAATAACACAATTAAGTAGTATCCCATAATAATTGCATTCATTCAATTAGAAATGTTGCATAAACTATACAAATCATATATTTCTCAAGTCATCTATAAAGATGATCATCATATAACTCCAGGTTAACATGAGATAACATAACTATAAATTAAGGATCATAAATATAATCATAAGAATGACATAAAATACTACCCACCCAACCTACCATGCAAGGTTAGGACCTCGAGGACACGTAAGCAATGCTCAAGCCTAGGTTCCGATTGATTTTAACCATTTAAGGTCTCAGGGATGGCGACTGTTTTGAGGAACAAGGAGGCCTCTACATGCCACTAGCAGAAACATAACCAAGCGACTAGCTAAATCAACAACACCAACGATCATCCATTTCATCAATCCAACAATCCTAAAATATCAACTAACCATGGCGCAAAGGTAATCATTATCGTTATCAATCATACATCACCATTATTTTTCAAGGCGCATGAGTATTCTAATAAATTAAATAAATTAGACATCAACTTTAAATTCAAAGCGCGCTAGTAATCTAATTAATTAAGTAAATCATACATCGACATTAATTTCAAAGCACGCTAGTAATATAATTAATTAAATAAATCATAGATCGACATTAATTTCAAAGTGTGCTAGTAATATAATTAATTAAGTAAATCATACATTGAAATTAATTTCAAAGCATCCTAGTAATATAATTAATTAAATAAATCATACATCAACATTTAATTTCAAAGTGCGCTAGAGTAACAATTCTAGAACAATCACCTGTCAACTTAAGTGAAGGTGCAAGAGAAAACTAGTGGATACATGAGTCATACCTCTACATAATTTCATGACGCAAGATTAATTAGCATCTTATTCTGACACAAGAGTGCTCAATGTTAACTTCAGGGTGCACGAGAAATATTACGAAGCAATCATGCGCATGATTAAATTAAGGCGCACAAGTAATTTTTTTACTAAACTAATCATGCATCACCAATATTGCATTGCATGTGAGTGATCAAAGCTAATCATTGTACATACTTCATGAATCTAACGCGCAAGTAAAACCAATTATTTAATCACAGCATAAACAAGGCACGAGGCAAATATTCATTAAATTTTTGTGGCGCCGAAAATAATTACATACACGTCATCCACATACAACTATAAATCATGTCACAAGTAATTATTGATTAATTAAGGTGCAAGTAATCTAACCACATTTATTTCAAGGCTCAAGGAAATCATTAGGTTTAATCCATGGTGCTAAAGTAATCACCAAAATCGATTACATGGCGCGAAGTAGACCAATTCGAAACCAATTATGCATTCTCATAATTAATCACACGTCAACAATTTCTAATGGCTCCAGAGTAACAATTTCTAAAACATTCATGCATCATATTATTTTAAGTAGCATGAGATCTAATTACTCAAACGATCATACCGCAACAAATTAATCATGCAAGAGTAATCTAGTCTCTACGACAATCACACATCAATCATTCGACCATCACTTATCGCAATCAATAAAATAAAATATAAGACCTTAAACTTTAAACAAAAATCAACAATCAAGTGCAAGGTTGGTTAAGGAATTGCATTAGACAATAAGGCTACTTATCCATCAAAAAGAGATCAATCACACAAGAGCCATCAAGATAGCTTCCTAACTAGTCTACCTATCCCTATAGAACTCTGATCTCTATGAGAATTAAAAGGGACCCATAAAATTAACAGTACTTATATATATATACTAAAACCAAGGTGTAGATTCAAGGTTACTTCATTTCTTAGGTTGGATGAATAATCACCAAGAATTAAAGATTGTCGTGTCTCTATTCAATCAAGGATCAACTTAGAGATATGGTAAAGACTACATCAACCTTTCTTCCCAAATTAAAGTTTTAGGAAGATGACCTTACCAAATAAAATAAAGGTCTCCAAGCAACTTACCGATCTTTAAATAAGGTCCTAATAAAATGGGGGGGGAGGATTTACGTAGCTAAACCCTTAAGGGATAATTATCAAAAGTAAAAATTTGTTAACGCCGGGTTCATTAATAACCTTATCTATAATACACACTAAGTAATTATGTAAATTCGGGTAAGGTCTTGGTTCGTTTAGCCTAAACCTCACCTGTATAAGTCGAGACTCGAGAACGAAAAGGAAAATTCCGATGGGATTAAGAGGTAGTTGAAGAGGTTGATTCAATGCCCCACCAACCCCGCACGATAGGAAGTGGAATCAATTCCAAAACCAGGTGTCCTTATCTAGTGGTTAAATGTGGATCAACAGAAAAGTATGAGGAAAGGAATTTCTTACAGCTCAGCATAGACCTCGAGCCTGGGGCACGAAATAGTATACACACTCCTCGTAACAGACCCTATGATATGGGCGCTCTGAAGCCTACCACTGTCCAAGGAGTCTTAAGGACAACAGTCTCAAGGCAGAAATGGGGCACGTCCTAATGAAAGAAGGAATAAACGGTAAGGCCATTGTCAAACAGTAAGGTAAGACCCCAACGAAGATCAATTCAACCAGATCGAAGGCTATGCCCAATCGCAATCATGGGTGAGAGAGCCAATGATGGTGCACTAGGTACTATTCTCACCACACGCCTGCTAAAGAGGGAAATACCCAAAGAGACACGACTGGTCCGAGAAGGAACCAATGAAAGGGGAAAGGTGAGAAAAAAAATAAAGGGGCACACACCAACAGGGTTTAAGCCAGAGGCAGCCCCCAGGTAGTGATCAGAGATATCCATTCGGGGGATAAGCGAAATGGTTCCCAACGATCCAGTCGCAGACATTCCGGATGAGGCATAGTAAATCCCAGCAACAATCATGCAACAAAATTATCAGTCCCGAGTTTTGAATGCTCCCCTCGGTCTATCCCTAACTCAATCAGAGTTTGTATTGGACAACAAAACGATAAAATCTGTGGGCTAAGGCAGTATGTGAGGATCTCAACCTTGAATCAATTATATGCAGTGACCAGAGTTATGGAAACTAAGGGTTCAATGGATAAAAATAGTACGCATAAATCTTCCATTTAAATCACTAAATATAATTATCATTCCTCTTAAATTAACCAGAAACAACTAATTGCTGAAATGATTTAATTCGATCATAGCTTCCATACATTGAATCTTAAATTGAAGCTAGGAACCACTAATCATAGAACGATCACCACGAGATTGGGAATTTACATTTTAATCATTCCATAATTTAAATAAGGAAGGGATTGAGTCATGGTACTCGAACCGCAAGATTTCAACTCCAGATATTAATCCTTTCCCCTAACAAGCAGAGACAACTATAGATGTGAGGATAACAGTGATGAATGTGCCAGGGATTACATTAAAATTCCACAAGCAAAAAAAAACAAGCGATTACAACTTTAATATGATACCGTAACCGAGGGTGAGAATTCAAAGATGTTCTCCCATGTTTGTGCTATGTCCAGTGCCCCGCTTTCCAATCATTGAGACGTCACTGATACCTCCCAACCAATGCTAGGGGTACTCTTCTTCCTCATTATCCTCCCCAGCCGCAAAGGGGCCAGGCACAAACACAAACAGAAAAATATATCTCCTAGCTCACCTCGCAAAGTTGAGCTACCAATCTCTATTTCGACCTCAGTATTCCAATTCCCACAAGAAAAATCAGTCAACGAAATTCTTGTAGCATAACCTTACGCATACAAGTCATGATCCCTTCGTCTTCTCAGCCATTACTTTTATAGATTTTTTCTTAGTGACCACTTTCCATTTGCATATTTCATTTGTTTTATTAAAAATCAATTAGGAAATACTCTCCCTCATACACTTATCACCTGATCCTTTAGTTGCACCAGAAATTCATTTATTTAATTTAATTAAATGTCAATTTCCCTCACCCATCCTAAAAGAGCTCTTGAAAATGCTGATTGTTGTCTCTTTATTTCTCTATTTCTTTTAATGACCGATTCCCTTCTAAAACTTAGTTGTGTTTCATTTAGGAAAGTTCTTTAGTTAAACTAGACTAGATTCCTTTATATGTTTCCACATTCCATTTTACATTCATTTATTTTCTTGTCTTAGTTCCAATTTAGCATGCTAGTAATTAAATATTTAGATAAAATATTTCTCTTTTAATTCTTAGCTTTATTTTTCTCCATCCCCCTTTTATTAATTGATTATTGAGTTTTTAGTCTTCTTACCCTATTTAGACATTAGATTAATTCTTAACTACGTTCACAATTTTTAAGGGGATTTTATAATTAATAAAAATCACTCATTTTATATTTATTTTAAGGATAACCATGTAAAAACAATATTTGTTTTCTAGGCACCTTGGTTCATTGACTCTCCTTTATTAAAATTGCGGCGTTCCCTTCAAGACATAGTATGTGCTCCAAGAGTGCGAATCTCATTTATTTACATTTTATTTGTGTGACGTACCCTTCAAGATGCACTATGTGCTCCAAGGGTGCCACTGGCCTTTGACTGATCTTGGTAGTTGTCCAACCTGTGGAGTCAATACTCCATCATGAGACCTTGTGAGAGACTAAGGGCTTCTAAGGAATAAGGAAAATTCCTTATTACACGCCCCTTAGAATCTTCGTGAGCGACTGTCTCAGTCTTCTCTCATGGCATCGTGGATCTATTGAACTAGGTAATCATTAACCTACAATTTGAGCCACAACAAGAGCGCTAGTAGGCTTTGGCAGGGATGCTGCCACACCTCTCCCTCAATACCTAGTTGTTGTGGATGGCCCATTTACTCCTAATGTGAGTCTGATTGGCAAGAAAGAATTAGCCTGCATCCATCAACGAAGCACGTCAATGATCCATAAACAACATCATAATACACCCGATCATATCTCACATACGCATAAATAGAAATACCCAAACCATATGCAGTCCACTCCCTCAATCTGAAGTCCAAGGAGGTCCATCGATGCCATCGACATCCCCAATCTGTCAAGTGTCCTGCACACTAAGGAGAAACTCGTCAATAACATATGTCTATACATAGATAATGAAATAACATAAAATCATAATCCATAAGAATCATTATCGGAATCCATAAGTGAAATATACAACCATATACTAGATCGGATCACTTGCACGCAAGTGTTCTCAAGAACAAGTCATATCATGTGCACGTAAGAGAAGGATGTTACAGTATTTCAAACAAGAAAAATGATTAAAAATTATAAAAACTATTTTAAAATACGAAAAAGAATCGTAACAATTATTTCAAAAAATAAATAAAACATTACATTGTTATTCAATATTGAAATTTTAGGTTTAATTTGAATTCTAGATTTTCAATTCATCAAAATTAAGTTAAATTAGGAATACTTAGCTCATTAATTAAACAAAACCAAGTAATTCCTTAACTTTTCTTAGGCTAGAATAAACTCAAGTTGGTCTGAGTGGACATTAATAGTGGTGAGCATCATCATCATATATAGTTTAATGCTTTATCCATAAATGAATGGGAACATAAATATGTAATTTTAAAAACTTTGGTATCTACAATCTGTTCTGCAGAAAAAAAATCTCACCCCACGAAGGTCTTGGTTTCCAATGGTTATTCTATCTCTCAAATTAAAAATGTCTTTCCTTCCGCCTGCCATTCTAACTCCAAAAATGTTTCCTCCTCTTCTCCTCCCCCAGTTCTCATCTCTCCGCTATATCTACTATACTATTGATCAAATATTTAAGATATTTGCTAAAATGAACATCAAATCTCTCTTTAAACCCTAACAAACCCTCACACAATTATTTAGAACTTCTAAAGATAATCTCGCTCTACCCCATGGTTGGCGAATTAGTCTACCACATTCCCTACTCATGTGGAAAATGGTACATAGGCCAAACTCGAAGATCCTTCAAATCCCATATTAAAGAATGTATAGGTGACACACTCCCACACTCCACGACGACATTTCTAAGTCAAAAGTCTTTGAAAACTCCTTCAACTCTAAGCATCTCATTTGTGAACAAACAAAAATTCTTGCTTCTACACCCTACCATTCATTTAATCTGATTTGGGAATTGTTGGAAATTAAAAAACACCCAAATAATTTTAATTGGGATGATGGATATAAGCTTAGCCACTTGTGAAAACGAACTATTCATTGTTTAGATTTTGTTTTACCTACTTTTTCTCCATTTCTCTTTTTTCACCATCTTTTTTCTCATTTTGATTTTCAACAATTTTTTTCCAAACAAAAAATTTAAAATGTTAAAAATTATTCAAAATGCAAAAACATAAAATCTTAAAAATTATTCAAAATGCAAAAACAACACTACTAGACATCCCGGAAGGAAGGTCCCCTTCCTTTCGTTGTCAAAGGTCAAAGTCCCCAACTTGGGTTCTGACCAGTGATCAAATTTGAAGAGTAGGTTCTAATTTAATTGAGAAGGGTATATGTTCATTCAACCCTTCCACGATGAAAAGTTTAAAAAAAAGTTACGTTTCAATTGACAATAATAAATTAAGATCACATATCATAAGTTTATCTGTATTTTTTTTAGTTTCCTCTATATAGAGCATTGATGATATGTGTGTGAAAGAATATCAACCAATAGTTTCATCTTTCTAAGAAGGATAGTTTTTTCAGCTGAAAATAGTTACTAACAAAAAATATTATTTTGAGGAAGGATGTATGGTCACTTTGTAAAAGACCCTTTAGAAGCTGTCTAAAATACCTCTAGGTACCTTTCACTATCTACTTCTGTAATTTTGTTATTTTGTCAGGATGTCAAACTCCATGTAATAACTTTACAAGGAGACTCTATAAATCACTTTGGTCACTTTGATGGTCCTTCACTTGGTGGCCTCATGCCCTTTGGCAAGAATTCCCAAAGAAAAAACTCTATGAGAAGTAAAGTACAAATTATTGAATATAAGTTGATTCAAGGGATGGATTCAATCATTCATTTCAAAACAAAAATAAAAAAACATTGAAACACATAAACCCAAATAACAAAACCGAGAAGAGAAATACATAAATGGGTCCTTACCAATAACATGAATGCAAATACATAAAAAGAGGAGCATAATCATTGAAACACATAGACCCTTGTGAGAAATATATACACTTAATCATTGAAACACATACCCTTATGAGAAATATATACAAGGGCACTTGGAAATCACTGAAACACATAGACGAGATGACAAATATATACAAAAGCACTTACCAAGCGGTTGCACTAGTCTCTTATATTTTGGACAGAACATGCGATTAGTCACATGTGGCCTTCTACTCTATGTAATCCAATCAATCAATTTTTGCTTTTTGATTTTATAGCTTTTTCTCTCTTTGGTTCATTGGTTTGGCTTATTTCTTTATATGCGTTGGTACAAGTTATACCGCATCATTAAGAATTCTTGTATTTTATTCTCCAAATTTTCAATTTATTTTTTCATCTTGGTGACAACCTAAGGCAAAAAAATGGCAGTTTTCACTTTTTCAAGAACTTTGTTCCAAAGGCACCTCGAAACATTGTTCAAGGCATTGGCTGCACATCCAATAGTAATACTTTCAGAGGCCATTAGATTCATGAGAATTACACAGCATGAGGTCTAGAAAATCAAAATAAACAAACAAGTCCCAAAATGCAGGGGAAAGGAAAGATTAAAATTGCTCTTCCATCGACTAAATGGCCAACAAAATTAGGATTTTTCCTTGCTCAAATTGGTCTAAGGCTACGCAGATGGACTCTCAAGGTGAATGCATCCTCAATTATCCAACCATTATTATTCATTTATCTTGTGGTTCTTGTTCACCGCAGCTCGAAAGCAACTTGATTTGATGACCATTAATACTCAACAACAAGGTGTGAAGCAAATCGGCTTTAGGAATGTTGGAAGTTGAGGATTGCTTGTCCGTTCTTTATATATGTTATCTGAGTCACTTGGGTTGTCTCGATGTGATGAACCTTGGTTGACATATAGATGTAAAGGTGAATGAGGAGGGCTATTGTGGTGCCATCTACAGACATGTTGATTATCATCATGGTCAGGATCATGTTCTCCATTGCATGCCACAAGACATGATTTTCTCTAGTTATCCCTCGGCATGAGGGGTGATAGGATAAATGTTTTACACTTAAAAAAATTAAAAATTATGTTATGGGTCACTTAAGTGAAAAACATACTAAAGTATTTATGTACCCATATGGTTAGTGTTTATATCTATGTGTTAGAAGAAAGGCCTTAGACACATAAAATGTGCAATTTTATTACAAGTGCTAAACCACTTGTGTTTTCCATAATCTTAGGTGATTTATCAAACCCAAGGATGGTGGGCTAGGTTTTATAGGATTTTATATCAAAAGGAAAAGAAGAGCATTGTATGGGCTATCATTTTTGCATTCTTTAAATACAAGGTTGGAGAATCTTGAGAGGGTAGTTACATTTTTGCAGATTCGTTCTAGACAAAAACCTAGGGTTTGCACTTGCTTGGAGGCCAAAATAAACTAGCCATAATTGGTGATTCCAACCAAGAATTACATTGAGATTCAAGAGAAACAATCTCATTGTTTATTCCTTTACTTCTCTGTTTTCTACCTAAATTATTCCATCTACTAAGTGAATTCATTTCTAAATTATTCCAACTAGAAACTGATTTCTTGAGGATAGAACAACAACATCTTATTGTGAAGTGTATACATCATATTTGGCATATTGTTAGTGACATTTTGAGGTGCTTAGGTTTGGTAATCCTCTTCCAGTTTTCTATAGAAACAATCTGTTGTGTTCATTTGTGGTTTCTATGCTTACATCTTCTTGAAAAATTGTACTCTTAAAGCTATTGTTTTTGGTGGATAGAGTTTAGGGTTACAATAACAAATACATATTTAAGTGCATCATCCATGAAAAGAACAACCTAAAATCAATGAAATCCTCCCTCCTCATCTCTCAAAAAAATATGATAGAGAAGAATTTAGTTATTGAATAAAAAAATTGAGCTAAATATCATCCTTCTACAAAATGTAGAAGATTTGAAGCAATGAGGAGGAAATTCCTTGAGAAAGTCTATTGATAAAGTAAAATCAATGGAATAAAAAACACTTTTTTTCTCATAAATAAATGATAGAGAAGAATTTAATAGTCATGTTTGATATTATAAGTTTCCAACAGATCTTAAAAAAACTACACCATCTAATCCAATCCTCAATTTTCAGTTTAATAAAACACACTTACACTAAGATAGAAGAAAATTAAAAAAGAAAATAAAATACAATAGAGAACATAAACAAATTAATCCACTAAGAATATGACAAGATTGAAGAAAATTAAAAAATAAAATAAAATACAATAGAGAACATAAACAAACTAATCCACTAAGAATATGACATTTATAGAGGCCAAAGATGTCTGAATAAGTTTTTTTAAGATGTACTTATTGGTTATAACTTACATGCATGTGACCTTTTCTAGCATATTGTGAATGTTCTCTATTAGGCTAAGTAAAGGAAGACAGACAAGATGCATGTATGAGGATGATCATAAAATGTGGGCATCAAAGCTTACCTGACAAAAGTTTTTGAATTGTTTCCCTTGCCTCCTTCCATGCAGGTCTTTCCATCACCATGAAAGCATTAAGAAATGGCTGCAAAAGGGATTTGATGGCATGTGAGTTCAACACTAAATACAAAATGACAATTAATATCATATCCTTCCAACTGGAATAAATATGGGCTTTTTCATCAAACTAGCCATAAAGAAAGAATATCCAACTTGAGGAAAGAAACTAAGAACCTGAAGGAAGCAATGGGATCCAAAAAGGCTAGATCGAGAGAGGATACTGAGGTCTAACACATATTCACCGATGGCCACACTAGGCCTCGTTTCCTCTAAGAAGAACCTAATATAATTGTGTTAGAATCCCACCATGATCTGACCTCCCAAAAGCCTCTAAATTGTCACAACACTGTCAATATTGTCTTGGTTCACATTTAGCTTATACACCTCTCTGTCACGAAACCTGCTTCGTCATTCAAACAGTGAGTGGGTGTGGCTTTTTTCATAGTGGATCATTAAGAAGGAAACGTTGTGAGTCATGACCAGGGCATATTGTCCATCCTGTCCAAACTGGTTGTTCCATTTTCTCACTCTGCGTCGTTTGGGCCAAAAGCTACAAGATACAACTGTGATATGAGCAACTTGACAGATACATTTATCAGACAAGTAGCTCAATGCATCATGAGAATGTGAAGGATGTGTACCATTTTTATGCCTCATCAAAGAGAGGAGACAAAATCATTCACCAATTTCCATCCATTTGTTGTCCCTCCACTGACAAACATATCTAACAGAACATAGCCTCTCTGTTAAAATCCCAAACCCAACGCATGTGCATGTCATCTTCATTCCATCTTTCGTAATTCTATATATACAATGTTCGGTTCAGACAGTTGAGCTGAGCCTCAACAATCCTTGACGGTATTCTTTGCCCCCAAAGAAAACAAGCCCAAACCCAAAGTCTTGTGTTTGTTTCATTGTCTCAGAATGAAGGTTCGCTATGGATTATGCATCGTATTGTTGTTATTTTCTTTGTGTGTTTATTCTATAGATGAAGATGTCAAAATGGATGGAAAGTGCATGGAAGAAGATCTGGCGGCCCTAGTGAGCTTCAAATCTCACATCATCGAAGACAAATCTGAGATCTTCAATTCATGGAGCGGGAACCATTGTTACGCCTATTGGGAAGGCATGGAATGTGATTTCTAGAATGGGCATGTCTTGAAGCTGGAGCTACAGAACATGAATCGAGCAACAACACCATGTACATGCGCAGAACCCTGTCTCCCTCCTTGGGAAATCTTGCTTTCCTCCAAGTCCTGGTAATCAATGGATTCAAGGAGATCAAGGGAACAATTCCGGCCACCATCGGAAATCTCTCTCATCTCAAGCAGCTCTATCTTGAGAACAATAAGCTCTCCATACTAATTCCTCCGTCTGTCGAAAAATTAGTGTTTCTCGAGACGCTTTCTGTCAATGGGAACTGTCATACCGACCAAATTCCTAATTCCATAGGAAAACTTCAGCCCTTAATACAACTCAATCTGGATAAAAATCGCCTGACGACTCGGAAAGGAAATGAAAAACTTCTGATCTGCAACAAAAATTAATGGCTATGTCCACTTAACACTAGAGTCATAAATGTGACCAACCCACTAGGTCTTAAAGCTCTTAAATTGACGATTGACATTAATGAAAGTGACCGACCATTTACACGAATGAAAATTATGATGGTTATTTTAAAACTTAACACTTCATACTAAATTTTGAATTTCAATTTACATTTCCCCAAAAATATAGAAAAACAAAAATCAACATTTCTTTTGACGGACAAATTTTTCATCATACTTCTGGGACGTGTTGGAAGGCTCCCGACGTGCTATGATGGGTTCAATTTTGAACCCTGGTTCGGACACACCAAGTCCACAAGAAGCTCAACTGTGGAATTTAACAACCAACCAACTCAATTAACCCGTCGAGGATCGGAGTAGGCTAACTCGGGAGCAATCTTCCCTCCTCGAGCAGCCTTACTCCGGCAGTTTCCGACGTCGGTGGTTCTCTGTGGTGTGGGACCCTCGATACATGCCATGCCATGCATGAATCCTCATATGTATGCCATCCACCAGAGCTCCGTTGAGTTAGCGTCAGTCTCCGTTTCTGTTACCACCTTCGTCGTTTACGTATGGCTGAGTATGAAAAATAGTGTTATCTAGAGATCGTTGAGTTGGCCAGGCAATCTAAATCATAAATGATGGTCTGTCTGAGTTTCAAATTCAAAATTTAAATGCTGCAATCCACCTCCTGTTTTTTCCCACCCTATTTCAAAAACTCTTTGTTTAGTTTCTGGGTATGAAGTGATGCAGGGTGATGGTGAAAGGTAGAAAAAGAACCCAAGACATCAGCTGGAGGATGTAAAATGTGCGTCATGTTGGATTAATGGCATCTCTTATCTGATTTCTCATTCTGGGAGTGGTGGTGGAAGTTGGCGACGACATTTTCCAGTTCAACAATGGCGACGAGATATATGGTCACATCCAGAACTTTACAGCAGGTGGCCAAAGAAGTGGGGAATACTTGCCCAGTACACAGTAGTGGAGGAATACGTAGTGGCGCCGAAGCCCACAAATTTATCATTCGAGAAAGCCGCGAGAAGGCGTTCGATATAACGAAGTTTGAGAAGGAGCAAAGTGTGTTCATAGTGGGAGGAGCGGGCGGAGTGGGTAGCCTGGCCATTCAACTGGCGAAGAATGTCTATGGAGCTTCCAAGAAGAGCTACGATCAGGTCAATGAGAAAGCTCAACTTCGCCAAGAGACTAGGGGCTGATCTGGTCATCGATTATACCAAGTAGAGCTACGATCAGGTCACCGAGAAATTCGATTTCATATTTGACACCATAGGTAAGTCACTCACTCACTTATTTTTCTTCGCTTGGCTTCCAATGCAAAATCGCCTGAAGACTGTATTTCATTGAAGAGAAGCAAGATGGATTGTTTGGACCTTAATCTTTGCACTCATAAATGTAAGTCCACACCAAAACACTGTTGGAAACGGTGACAACAATTCATCCATGAATAGGATTTCAGATCCTATAAACTGAGGTTGGTTGTAACCAATGTGCCTAAGTTAGAATATGGATGAGATTACAATTAATGTGTATATTGCTATAAATTTGTATGCCCGTAGAGGCTATGAGTGTCAGAGAGGAGTGAGACCTGACTGTAATCTCCATTAGCTAAATAATAAGATAATCGATACCTATGCTTGGTGGAGGTAGCCCAACATTTGGGTCAACCACGTAAATTGGTGTGTTCTTTGTGTGCATGTATTGATTGTCTTATGGTAATTTGTGTTTTCCACATTTGCAAATTACAACAAGTGGTATCAGAGCGAGGAGCTGAGGAGGGCGCAGACTGAAAAAAGCCAAAGCCGGGAAGAGGCCGCGTTGAAATTTGTTTTCTGGGATTAGCACTTGGCGATCATTGAGAGGGAGCGCTAGCGTTGAAGACCAAGTAGAAGGGCAGATTGTTTAATGAAATTAGTGGTTTATTGAGAGGGAGCGTCGGAAGGGAGCAAGCGCTCACCTTACCGACTAAAGGGAGTGCCATCCCTCTCATACACTTGCGCGCGAATTCTTCTTTTGAGGCAATGCACCCTTATCTCCTCCAAAGGAGCGTTGAAGAAGTTAAGGAGCGCTCCCCTCCTTTATAAAACATTCCTATGAAATTTTCTTAAAACTATACGCTTACATTTTTTGGAAAGTATTAAAAATTTTATACTTTTACTTTTGGAAAGTATTAAAGTTTTTTGGTATTAAAGTATTTAAGAAAGGTTTTTTATTATATTTGAGAAATATAATATTGAAAGATGGAGGATGTTGAAGGGTGGAGGAATAAGGTGGAGTGACTTCCTTATTAAATTTTTTTTTTTTAAGGTGTATGTAATTTTCTTTTGAAAACTACACAAGTTTATTTCTTCACACATATATTTTTTTTGGGGGGATTGGATATTACAAACAACGGTGTTTGTTTCCTTTATGTTTCCTCTAATGAAAAATATGCAGAGTGCTAAGTTTGGAATTGAAAAATTTAATGGCAAGAACAATTTCGAGATCTGGAAGGTTAAGATGCACGATCTGCTCGTGCAACAAGGCATGGTGAAGGCGCTTTTGGGAAAACCAAAGCATCCCAAGTCCATAACAGACGAAGACTAGGATGAGATGGATGCGAGAGCACTGAGTGCCATACGCCTGTGTTTGGCCGACGATGTACTGTTCAACATTGTTACAGAGAAGACAGCAGCTGGTTTGTGGTCAAAGCTGGAAAGCTTGTACATGACGAAATCCTTGACAAACATGATCTTTCTGAAAAGACAATTGTATAGCTTGCGCATGAAGGAAGGTACGAAAATTGATGGTCATCTAAATAATTTCAATACTCTTCTAGTCCAGTTGAGTAGCATGGGTGTGGAATTTGAATCTGAAGATAAGGAAATTACATTATTGTGTTCTTTGCCCGCGTCATGGGATCATTTCATTACCTCTATTAGCTTCATTTCAACAGAAACTATTGATTTTGATGATACTGTTGGAGCTTTACTATCTGAGGAAACAAAGAAGAAATCAAATCTAGAAACCTCTACATCTGAGGCATTGGTGGTCAGAGGCAGACCAAAAGAAAGAGGATAGGGTCAGAGGGATTTCTCTCGATCAAAGTCAAAAGGAAGAAAGAGCAAGCTCAAGTGTTGGTTTTGTGGAAAATCCGCACACCTGAAGAAGGACTGTTGGAAGCGACAACAAACCTCCAAAGAAGACCCTCCAAAAGAGATGACGGAAGAAAATACAATCGAAACAAGTTCAGTAACAGGTTCAGGTATAGTTGATGAAGTTTTATCAATTAGTACTAGTTCACATCATGATCAACATTGGATATTATATTCTGGTGCTTCAAACCACATGTGTCTTCATAGACATTGGTTTATTACTTACCAGTCTATAGATGATGGAGTTGTTTACATGGGTAATAATATTTCATCTAAATTTGTGGGGATTGGTAGCATCCGAATTAAAATGTTTGATGGAACTGTTAAAACACTAACTGATGTAAGACATGTACCTGATCTTAGGAATAACCTAATCTCTTTGGGAGTCTTAGACAGAGGAGGCTATAAGACTATTGTTCAAGGTGGAGCTATGAAAGTCTACAAAGGAATTTTACTAGTGATGAAAGCAAAGAACATTGGTAATCTATTTCTGTTAGAAGGGAGGACTGAATTAGATCATGCCACAGTGGTATCTGACAACGACAGTGATTCTGTTCAACTGTGGCATCAACGGTTGGGTCATATGAGCGAACAAGGATTAAAGGTATTAATTGATCGCAAGTTACTTCCTAGCCTAAAGTTTTTAAAGTTAGATTTCTGCAAGCACTGTGTTTATGGAAAACAAAATAGGCAGAGATTTAAAACCTGAAGACACACCAATGAAGGAATCCTAGACTATATTCATTCTAATGTTTGGGGACCATCCCCTACTATTTCATATGGAGGATCATCATATTTTGTAACTTTTATAGATGATTTCTCTAGGAAGGTGTGG
>JZKD02S1708508.1:313284-333226 GCA_000966675.3 Picea glauca
TCTAAGGAGTAGGAATCATGATCAGTGTAGGTCAATCTATAGGAAACTTCTACATACAATATTTAGAAAACACAAGAGTGAGAGACATAGAGAGAAAGAACATTTGGGGAAAAATCAACTCCTTTAGCTTTTAATTTTTTGTTATATTTATATTGCAAATACTTCAATTAGATTTGACCGAGTCACACATTAAGACCCATTTATTTAAGTCTTAAGCTCACCACTACATTAAGACCCATTTATTTCATAAAATAATATAATGGTAGACATTAAGCATCTTGCTAAGGGAAAAGACCCTTTATCCTCATAGTTTAATATTGGAATGGTTAAATGGGGAGGCCCTTTTTTCATGTACTTTTCAAGGATATATATTCAATCAATTCATATGTCATAAGTATTCTATATAATGGTAAGGTACAAAAGTGATACATGTTCACATTTAGATGGTGATATAAATAAGGTAAACATTTACATAACTAATTATTTGGCATAAGCATAAGAAAACAATAAGCACAAGCATTTTTTTCAAGCATCTTTATAAAAAAAATTAACTTTATAAAAACTAACTTTATAAGAAAAATACTAACTTTATAAAAACTTTCTTATTAACTAAACCAGAAACAACTTTAAACACAAAAATATAAAAAATAATATTTTTTTCATTCCAGTGGTTTGATTGAAAAAAAGTAATAATTAAATTTTATATAAAAGGAAGAGGAAGAAATAAATTCCAGGGCGGTTAAACTAATGAAAGATATAGTAATAATGATTGACATGTAAACATTTAATGACTCGTGAATTATGTCATTACAATCTCTTAAAACTTTAATTTATTTTTTATTTAAAAAAGTTAAAATAACAACAATAACTACAAGGGTTTAGCTTGTTGAACTTAGTGCAGCTGCAAGAGCCGTTCTCCGGGAGGATGACATAAGACCCTAGTTGAGATCTAGGGCCCCTAGTTCACTCTTGGGGTTCTTGGTTTGGGACAAGGTAGTTTGAGCCATGGAAAAGGATCCTAGTGAGGGCCCCCAGTGTATTACAGTTCAGATTGGACAGTTTTGTGTTGAGTTGTTTTTGTGTTTTTGTATCAGCACTACTCTTGCTGATTATCCTTGAGTCCTCCTTGGCAAACAGTCCACTTAAGATCATGGTTGAGATCAAACCCTTGGGGTTTTGATCCATGATMTTTAAACADAAAATTCTGAGCATATTAAAAGAATAGCATCCATACATCAGGTACATCTTTATTTGCTAAAGGTAAGTACAAAATTTGTTTTAGTTTGAAATCTGCACTTAGTTTATATACAAAAAAATTCTCTTCTGTTAAGAATCTTTTTGGCATGTTCAGATTTATATTGTATATAGTTTAGCATGTTTAGATTTTAGCATCTACTTCAGATTTTGTTTTAAAGTACCGATCTGCATGTACTGTAGAGTTTAATTTTGAAAAGATATCTCTGTTTTATTTTCCCTAAAAATCTAACATAGCCTTTCAAGAATTAATAGTTATCTACAATTTAGGCAAACAGGTGAATGCAAAGGACCCTAGTGAGGGCCCCCAGTGTATTACAATTCAGATTGGACAGTTTTGTGTTGAGTTGTTTTTGTTTTTTTGTATCAGCACTACTCTTGTTGATTATCCTTGAGTCCTCCTTCGCAAACAGTCCACTTAAGATCATGGTTGAGATCAAACCCTTGGGGTTTTGATCCATGATCTTTAAACAGAAAATTTTGAGCATATTAAAAGAATAGAATCCATACATCAGGTACATCTTTATTTGCTAAAGGTAAGTACAGAATTTGTTTTAGTTTGAAATCTGCACTTAGTTTATATACAAAAAAAAATTCTTCTGTTCAGAATCTTTTTGGCATGTCCAGATTTATATTGTCTATAGTTTATCATGTTCAAGTTTTAGCATCTACTTCAGATTTTGTTTTAAAGTACCGATCTGCATGTACTGTAGAGTTTAATTTTGAAAAGATATCTCTATTTTATTTTCCCTAAAAATCTAACATAGCCTTTCAAGCATTAATAGTTATCTACAATTTAGGCAAACAGGTGAATGAAAAGGACCCTAGTGAGGGCCCCCAGTGTATTACAGTTCAGATTGGACAGTTTTGTGTTGAGTTGTTTTTGTGTTTTTGTATCAACACTACTCCTGTTGATTATCCTTGAGTCCTCCTTGCCAAACAGTCCACTTAAGATCATGGTTGAGATCAAACCCTTGGGGTTTTGATCCATGATCTTTAAACAGAAAATTCTGAGCATATTAAATGAATAGCATCCATACATCAGGTACATCTTTATTTGCTAAAGGTAAGTACATAATTTGTTTTAGTTTGAAATCTTCACTTTGTTTATATATGGAAATTTTCTCTTCTGTTAAGAATCTTTTTGGCATGTTTAGATTTATATTGCCTATAGTTTAGCATGTTTAGATTTTAGCATCTACTTTAGATTTTGTTTTAAAGTACCGATTTGCATGTACTGTAGAGTTTAATTTTGAAAATATGTCTCTGTTTTATTTTCCCTAAAAATCTAACATAGCCTTTCAAGCATTAATAGTTATCTACAATTTAGGAAAACAGGTGAACGCAAAGGACCCTAGTGAGGGCCCCCAGTGTATTACAGTTCAGATTGAACAGTTTTGTGTTGAGTTGTTTTTGTGTTTTTGTATCAGCACTACTCTTGTTGATTATCCTTGAGTCCTCCTTGGCAAACAGTCCACTTAATATCATGGTTGAGATCAAACCCTTGGGGTTTTGATCCATGATCTTTAAACAAAAATTTCTGAGCATATTAAAAGAATAGCATCCATACATCAGGTACATCTTTATTTGCTAAAGGTAAGTACAAAATTTGTTTTAGTATGAAATATGCACTTAGTTTATATACAAAAATTTTCTCTTCTGTTAAGAATCTTTTTGGGATGTTCAGATTTATATTGTCTATAGTTTAGCATGTTCAGATTTTAGCATCTACTTTAGATTTTGTTTTAAATTACCAATTTGCATGTACTGTAGAGTTTAATTTTGAAAAGATATCTCTATTTTATTTTCCCTAAAAATCTAACATACCCTTTCAAGCATTAATAGTTATCTACAATTTAGGCAAACAGGTGAATGCAAAGGACCCTAGTCAGGGCCCCCAATGTATTACAGTTCAGATTGGATAGTTTTGTATTGATTTGTTTTTGTGTTTTTGTATCAGCACTAATCTTGCTAATTATCCTGGAGTCCTCCTTCGCAAACAATCCACTTAAGATCATGGTTGAGATCAAACCCTCGGGGTTTTGATCCATGATCTTTAAACAAAAAATTCTGAGCATATTAAAAGAATAGCATCCATACATCAGGTACATCTTTATTTGCTAAAGGTAAGTATAGAATTTGTTTTAGTTTGAAATCTGCAATTAGTTTATATACAAAACTTTTCTACAATTTAGGTAAAGATGGACAAAATTGGCTGTGGCAAATAGAACATTTGGATAGTTGTCCTGTTGCTTGGCACAAATTTATCGGCTGTTGTTACTACTCAACCAGGTGATTCAACATTCTTATTTTAATATACGGCTCATTTATTCTTCATATTTGGCTCACAAAATGTTTTATTAACTCATTGTTGGCATTGTAGTGGGATTTTTGAGTATCGACTGCGGTGGGAAAGAAAATCACAGAGACGAAAACAATATAACATGGGTCATTGATGCTAATTACATAGACGTTGGGCAGAGAGGAGAGACAGGGGAAGCAATTCTACTAGGTTCTGGTTCTTATTCGCGAAATCTAAGGTTTTTCCCAAAGCCTCTCAACAAGTCTTACTATCAGGTGCTTGTGACCTTTGATGTGCCTTACCTCTTAAGACTATGGTTTGTTGTTGGAAACAACAGTGCATTCGAACAATTTCCAAGCTTCTCTTACTCTATTGAGACACTGGGTATGTTGCATACTCAAAACTTAACAACCACAAATCGATATTCTCCAGATAAGTTTGAAGGAATCTTGGTTAGTTCTGGCAGACTGTTGTATATTTTCTTGATCAAAACCTTAGAGACTGATGATCCCTTTATCAATGTGATCGAGTTGAGGACCCTTCAAGATGGCATGTATGCAGCGGCTAAGCCAGGAACAATGTTGGTCGTAAAATTAAAATTCAATTGTGGTGGAAATTCTACGGTTAGGTGAGCATTTTGAACTTTATATGTCTTACCTAATGAAATTAAGCTATCAGTTATAAATTTCAGTCTTTCCACATTAGTCAGAAAATAGATGTAGTTGAGTTTTTCAGGATTTCCAGGTTAGTCAGAAAGTAGTAGATGTAGTTGAAATAGTTATCTACAATTTAGGCAAACAGGTGAACGGCCTCATTTTAACACTAAAAAGTCTTACGGCCTCATTTTAACACTAAAATGTTAAAAATAAACAGTGCACCAACTGTGGATGAGGCCATAAGCCTTTTGACGTTCACCATCCATGGGGTGAACGTCGAAAGTCTTACGGCTTCATTTTAAAACTAGAATTTTAAAACTAGAATTTTAAAACTAAAATTTGAAAACTAAAATTTTAAACATGTACATTTTAAAACAAAAATTTGAAGCTTACCACTCCACGACCCCTGCGAACTCCACTACCTCTCCATGACCTCTCCATGACCTCGGAACCTCTCGGCGTCCTCCACCGGTGCTCAATGACCTCACAAGTTAACGCTAACGACCTCACAAGTTTACGTTCGACGACCTCACAATTTATCGAAAACGTTCCAAATTTGATGTGTGGGTAATATATAAACCATCTTTTGGCCAAAATATAGTTTAGCCGAAAGATAGTTCGACCGAACTAATGTTCGACTGAATAATATTTCGGCCGAAAACTTATTGCCGGAAAGAAAATATCTGGCCGACCAAATTTCTACACGCAAATTGAGGGGGCGGTTATTGCACCATTCGATTTGACGTTTATTTTTCTCGCCGAAAAATAGTTCGGCCAAAAATAATATCTTTCGGCCGAAAAATATTTTTAGTTCGGCCGAATTTTTTTTTTTCGAAATTTTGGAGATCCGATTGTCACGAAAGTGTAACCCACCTTCGTGATTCCACCCACTGCTATATATACTTTGTATATATACTGTTATATATTACCGACATATATATACCTATATTTATACTGGTATATATACTGAGTATATATATCGATATATATATGTCGGTAATATATACCGGTATATAGACTGAGTATATATATCGATCTATATATTGAGTATATATACCGATATATATATATATACTGAGTATATATACTGGTATATATTATCAATATATATACTGGTATATATACTCAGTATATATATACTGGTATATATTATCAACATATACACCTAGTATATATATTGGTATATATATTGAGTATATATACCACTATATATACTCAGTATATATACCATTGTAACATTAAAACCATCTTCAATCATCTTTTCCACACTAGCTTGTATATCAAATGATAAATGTGGTGCATACTTGAATGTTTCAGGTCTACCCGCTGCATTCTTCCCGGGAATGACGATTATGAAGCCACTTGGAGACTATATGGCTAGCAATGAAGAAAAATGCAAGGATATTCAAACACTTTGAGTTGAATTATCTCTTGGGCCTACAATAGACCCTCAACAAAATAACACAAAGGTCCCTTTGATGTTACCTGCAGGTTCAAGTTACCTGCAACCTTGTTCTTTGGTGCTTCTGGCAACACCAATATGTGAGTACTAGCCTCGTGCTAGACTCTTCTCCAAATATGACCATAGGCTGTGACCGTGGGTCAACTCTTTTCGTAACTTCGGGCTTCGAGGATATTGAGACCTCTTCCCTCGTTTCCTTCTGAAATGCTTTCTACCACAACACATAGGTCTCTGCCGCATGTCCCCCTAAATTAAACGACCCAGTTCTGCTTCAAATTTTGTGAATTCGCGAAGGTTTCGCTCACTCCACACAATCCCTGAAACTCAACCTCTCGAATTCTCCAATCCACTGCCATGTTTCTCCTCCCAGAAAACGGTTAGGATCACTTCGCGATTTCATGAATTCGACAACCCCACTTCTTACAAAACTTTAGCTGCTCTGAACCACGAAGTGCCAAAAGGATTCCATGGATAATCTTAGTGAAACTCACCCATATCTAATGGTCTAGAATGATCCTACTCCTTCCTGGATGGATGTTAGTCATTGATTTGGAGAATCTTCAAAGGCTTCTCCCTATAGAACAAATCTCACCCACTCTCCCTCTCGAACTTGTTCTTCCTTAGAAATTTTTCTCCTTAGAGATTTTCTCCTTGACACTTAGTCGAATTTCACCCTATGCAAGCCTTGCAACAATTTTTTCTCTACCACTTAACTTCTGGTGAGTGACTATGCACACCTTGTGACAGTTCTTCACACTCCTTTGCAATTATGCTTGAGCTACTCCTCCTGATATCCTGAATCAAAAGACTCTGTCACGCACTCCTTGTGGACAATATGCACTCTTTTCATAAAATGCTCTAAGTTATCTCCCTTGGACTTGTTCCTCCTCAACACTTTGAACTTCTCAAGATGATTCCTTCGATACTTAACTAGGTATTGACCTTGCACACTCCTTGAGACAAACTTCCTTCAACTTGAATCCTAAAGTACAATTGTGCATCCCTTGCAACAGTTCTCAAAGGATATTGGGTCGTAAAGGTCAGTCCACCTACTTGGTGTGCACCTGCCCTTCCATCCCTTTTGTCGGTGGTGTGCTCCTGGCCTTAATTGGTTGGGTCGCGGTTCCGACGTTGTTACTTTGAAAAAAATAGAGTGCTCAAAGAAAGCCTATGCTTTGAATACATTAGCATGGAATAAAGTGATATGAGTCTAGTCTTATTGTGTTATACTTCGGGACCAGAGTAATGATTAATAGGGACTGTCGGGGGCATTCGTATTTCATTGTCAGAGGTGAAATTCTTGGATTTATGAAAGATGAACCACTGTGAAATCATTTTCCAAGGATGTTTTCATTAATCAAGAATGAAAGTTGGGGGCTCGAAGATGATCATATACCATCCTAGTCTCAACCATAAACAATGCCAACTAGGGATCAATGGATGTTTCTCTAAGGACTCCGCCAGTACCTTATGAGAAATCAGAGTGTTTGGGTTTCAGGGGGAGTATGGTCGCAAGGATGAAACTTAAAGGAATTGATGGAAAGGCATCACTAGGAGTGGATCATGCGGCTTAATTTGACTCAACACGGGAAAAATTACTAGGTCTAGACATAGTAAGGATTGACAGATTGAGAGCTCTTTCTTGATTCTATGGATGGTGGTGCATGGTCGTTATTAGTTCGTGGAGTGATTTTTCTTGTTAATTTCGACAATGAACGAGACGTCAGCCTGCTAACTAGCTACGTGGAGGTTCCCCTTCGCAGCCAATGTCATAGAGGGACTATGGTCATTTAGTTCATGGAATTTTGAGGCAATGATAGGTCTGTGATGCCCTTAGATGTTCTAGGTTGCACGCGTGCTACATTGATGTAGTCGACGAGTTTTTCTCCTTGGCTCGAGAGGATTAGGAAATTATTGCATCGTGATGGGTATAGACCATTGAAACTAGTGGTCTTCAATGAGGAATTCCTAGTAAGCGTGTTTCATCATCTCATGTTGACTACATCCATGCCCTTTGTACACACCACCCGTCACTCATACCGATTGAATGATCCGGTGAAGTGTTTGGATTGCGTCAACGAGGGTAGTTCATCGCCAACGATGTCGTGAGAAGTTCACTGAACCTTATCATTTAGAGGAAGGATAACTCAGAACAAGGTTACCGTAGGTGAACCTTCCAAATATTTATGTTTTGCATATTATATTATATCGGTAATATTGCAAGTGGTATCAGAGCTCTTTCCAGGGTAAGACTTGTGGAATAATTTTTTTTAGGGTAGAGATCTATTCCATTGTCTTTAAGCTAGAAAGATCTATCATTACGTGGATAAACCCATGGTCAAGGAGTCATACACGAAGCAAATACAAGTGGTTTTTAAGCGCGCATCTGTTGGGCACCCTTGTAACCCCTTTTGGTACCCCTTCGAGTGGTAGCATATCAGAAAACACCTATATACAGATCGACCTAGGCATCATGAATCCCTCCATAAATAAACCAATCGACTGCCTGACTACTATAGTGCCATCGAGAACAACACTCAGGAAGATATTCTCTAGTACCTGGGTAGTCGGGTAGTACGAAAGATCTATATATGCATATGCATAAAAATGTTTCTTAAAATGTGCATATACAAAAGAACTATATATGGAAGAGATCTTCTGTATATGTGCATTTTGGCATCCATAAATGCACATATATGGAAGCCAAAATGCGCATATACAAAATCTCTCTTCCATATATACGCATTTTGGCTTCCGTATATGCGCATTTATGGAAGGAAAAAATGTGCCTATACGGAAGCCAAATTGCATATATAAATAATAGATCTTACATATATGTGCATTTTGTCTTCTGTATATGCACATTTACAGAATCCAAAATGTGGATATACGAAATATCTATATACGGAAGAGAGATTTTGTATATGCGCATTATGGCTTCCGTAAATGCGCATATACGGAAGACAAAATGCACATATACGAAAGAGAGATTTCGTATATGCGCATTTACATAAGGAAACAATGTGCATATACAGAAGCCAAAATGTGCATTTACAAAAGCTATCTTCTATATATGCGTATTCTATCTTTCGTATATGCGGATTTTGGTTTCCGTAAATGTGCATATATGGAAGCCAAAATGCGCATATACGGAAGAAAAAATGGCTTCCGTAATTGCGCATATACGGAAGAAAAAATGGCTTCCATAATTGCGCATATACGGAAGAAAAAATGCACATATACGAAAGAAAAAAATGTGCATATACGGAAGCCAAAATATGCATTTATGGAAGCCAAAATGTGCATATACGGAAAAGAGTTTTTGTTTATGCACATTTTGGCTTCCGTAAATCTCTCTTCCGCATATGCATATTTTGGCTTCCGTAAATGCGCATTTACGGAAACCAAAATGCGCATATACGGAAGGAAAAATGTGCATATACGGAAGAGAGCTTCCGTATATGTGCATTTACGGAAGGAAAAAATACGCATTTACGGAAAATAAAAATGCGCATTTATGGAAGCTCTCTTCGGTATATGTACATTTTTCCTTTCGTATATGCACATTTATGGAAGCCAAAATGTGCATATACGGAAGCTCTCTTCCATATATAGAGCTTATGTATATGCGCATTTTGACTTTCATACATGCACATTTACGAAAGATAAAATGTGCATATACGGAAGATAGCTTCCATAAATATGCATTTTGGCTTCCGTATATGCACATTTTTTCCTTCCGTAAATGCGCATATATGGAAGCTCTCTTCCATGTATGCGCATTTTCTCTTATGTATATGCGCATATACGAAATCTCTCTTCCGTATATATATATATATATATATATATATGGAAGCCTAAATGTGCATATACATATACGAAAGCCAAAATGCGCGTATACGAAAGCTCTCTTCCATATATGCCCATTTTGGCTTCCTTATATGCGCATTTACTAATGCACATATACGGAAGAGAGATTTTGTATATGCACATTATGGCTTCCGTAAATGCGCATATACGGAAAAAAAAATGTGAATATACAGAAGAGAGCTTCCGTATATGCACATATACGGAAGCCAAAATGCGCATTTACGGAAGCCAAAATGTGCATATACGGAAGAGATCTTCTGTATATGCACATTTTGGCTTCCATAAATCTCTCTTCCATATATGCGCATTGTGGCTTCCGTAAATGCGCATTTACAGAAGCCAAAATGTGCATATAAGGAAGGAAAAATGTTCATATACGGAAGAGAGCTTCCATATATGTGCATTTACGGAAGATAAAAGTACACATTTACAGAAAAAAAAAATGTGCATTTATGGAAGCTCTCTTCGGTATATGTACATTTTTCCTTCCATATATGCGCATTTACGGAAGCCAAAATGCGCATATACGAAAGCTCTCTTCCGTATATAGAGCTCTCGTATATGCACATTTTGGCTTCCATACATGCGCATTTACGGAAGCCAAAATGTGTATATTCAGAAGATAGAATGCACATATACGGAAGATAGCTTTCGTAAATGCCCATTTTGGCTTCCGCATATACGCATTTTTTCCTTCCGTAAATTTGCATATACAAAAGCTCTCTTCCATATATGTGCATATACATATACAGAAACCAAAATACGCATATACAAAAGCTCTCTTCCATATATGTGCATATACATATACGGAAGCCAAAATGCGCATATACGAAAACTCTCTTTTGTATATGCCCATTTTGGCTTCCGTATACGTGCATTTACTAATGCGCATATACGAAAGTCAAAATGCACATATACAAAAGTCAAAATGCACATATATGAAAGAGAGCTTTCGTATATGCACATTTTGGCTTATGTATATGCACATTTACGGAAGACAAAATGCACATATATGGAAGATCTATATACGGAAGAGAGATTGTAACATCCCGCTCTAGCGCACTGAGAAAACCTATTATTTGAGGAGACTTGCTTGCAAGTGATCTAGATTTTTATGATGATAAAACTTTTATCCTTCATTCTGATGTGTTAAGATAGATGACAGGATGTTTTTACTACTTTGATGTATATAGGTGTTGCTGACTCAGTTTCATTGAGTGTGCAGGGTTTCATACCTTGAGGATGCAGAGGCATCGGGGCAACCGCCTTGGACTCCGGATTGAGTCAGGGAGTGTGCTATTTGGGTTGATTTGTTTACGGTGATATTGCTTTTTTTTGATGATATGATATTGATTTTATGATATGTTGTTGACATTTTGACACGATGGTTGATGATGCAGGCTGAAGATATCTTGCCGACCAGACTCACATATGGAGTAAAGGGGCCACACATGATTTCCAGAGAGGTTGAGGGAGAGGTGTGGACAACAGCCCTGCCACAGCCTACTAGCACTCCCGCCGTGGATCGAACTGTAGGTTAACGATTACCTATTTCGAGAGGATCCATGATGCCGTGAGGGGAGACTGCGACAATCGTTCGCGATGATTCTAAGGGGTGCGTAATAAGGCGGGGGCCTTATTCCTTAGATCCCTTAGTCTCCCACAAGTTCACCTGGCGGAGTGTTGACTCCAGGGGTTGTAGATTTCTACCAATCCGTTAAGTCGACGAGTGGCACCCTTGGAGCATGTGGTGCATCCTGAAGGGCACGTCACACAACAGAAAGAAACAAGGCGAGTGGCACCCTTGGAGCACGTGGTGCATCCTGAAGGGCACGTCGCACAACAGAAAGAAACAAGGCGAGTGGCACCCTTGGAGAACGTAATACGTCCTGAAGGGCACGTCGCATTGATGATGATGTTGAGACAAACCTAGATGACCCTAAGACCTTAACGCCTGACGAAATTCCTAAGATGACTTCCCTAATTAATTGTCACCCAGTTCTAATATGAACCTAAATTTAAAACACCTCTAAGATAAAACTTTGACTAGCCTTAAGAGAAGACCCTCCAAAAATAAACTTAAGGACGTAAACTAAAACCCTTCTAAGTGTTAGTTAAAGTCTTCTTAAAATTAAAGGGGGTAAGGTAATGAGGGAGATAAATTGAGTGAAACCCTTGGATTTTAAATTATAAAGAAGAATTAAAATTATTAAAGTGTGGGAGTATAAAAGCTAGGATTTTAGAAATACAATGAAAAGATTAATAAGTGCTTTATCATTTTGGGTTTTAAAAAATAAAAAAAAAATAAAAAAAAATAAATAAAAATATAAATAAATAAATAAACAAAATAAAAAAAAATAGGAAAGGAACAATTAATAGAAATAAGGAAACTTGTATTAAAGGAATCTTAATATTAGAAAGTAGGATACATTGGGTAAAAAGCGAAAAGGAATCAACATTTAAGGAGTTACTAAAAATTAGAAACTTCATTTTTAAGAAAGTTACTAAAAGCATGAGAGGGGATGTAGGAACCCTAGGAGTAATTTTAGGAGCGATTAAAGGGGGGGTGAGGGAATTGATTCTTTTAATTATTAAAACGAAATGAATTTTTGGAGAACCGTGGGGATTAGTGACACTTGGACGACAGTGAATTTTTAGAGGTTTGTCATAAAAATTTAATTAATAATGATTTAGGAAAGTAGGTGGGTCTCAAATTTCTATAAAAGAAGGGGAAAAGAGGAAAAAACGGAGGAGCAGTTAGCGTAACGTTATGCTGTCGGATTGTGGCTTGACGGATTGCTTGTGAGGAGTTGGGTTTATCTCAGCGGTATTGGAGTGGTAGCTCCACCTTGGAGGCGAGCTGAGAAGATAGTCTTATCTATGGATCTTGTGTGGTCCCTTTGTGGCTCTGGGGGCTAAGGGGGAAGCAAAGTACCCCTATCAATTGGCTGGGAGGTACCGGTGATATTTATGTGGTCGGCAAGTGGGAGCGGCAAGGAGCGCGGGACGCGGCACGGAGCGCGGGACGTCTTCCAATGTGGGCGTAAGGCAACGGTATGAATTTATTTGGTGAAGTAGAAAGAATTTTTATATTCGGTGATTTTAATGTTATTGATGTTGTATATTCCCTTTCATTCATCGCTCTGACCGTATGAAATCATTCTGCCGTAATTCGGGACTATGCAATTTAAATGATGGTGCGGGAAAGTGTAATTTTTAATATTGCTGTTATATTTTTTTTTATTTGACGTCCTGGTCTGTGTAAACGATTGTTGTTATCATCTAGGACTGTGTATTGTGTTACTGGAAATAAAACTCTGTCAGCAATTTCGTTTTAGCAGTGTTATTGTGAGATTGTTCTGGCAATTTGTCTTTATATAACTGCACTGATTTTTCACCCTGTAAATCACCTAGAAATGCGTGGTAGTGAAGACTGGTGCAATAATAATTGACCCCTTTTTCTTCTGTTATATACAAAAAGAAATTGGACTCTTATTTATTGTATGTGATGGCGAAACCCTTCTACACTGGCGAGTTCGTCTGGATTCGATAGTTAACATTTTTCTTCTGTTATCAACTGGATAAGAACATAAATCCTATTTTTTTTTTGAGTTCTTGCTGTGATGGGGGCGTAACGACAGGGTGAAACTACGAACAGACTGTGATGGTATTCCTGGTAGTAGCGTTTGGTTAATGATAGGGTGAAGCTAATTAATGTCTTGTTGTAGCAATTCTTGGCCCTCCCTTCGTATTTAGTTACCGTGAGTTAAATAATAATGTCCTGAGTTGATGGAAATCGGGTTGACCGACTAGTAGATATCCTAACTGGGCCGGGGATAATTGAATGTTGTGCATGACTGGTTTTATTTGCGTATATTCTGGAAGAACCCTTGTGCAATCTTTCCTTTTCACTAGGCAAGGTCATTCTTCTCTTCCTCTTCTTAAAGTATGGAAGCGCTGAGTAATACGATACCTGGAAAATGTATAAACAATGAATTACTTGCAGCATTGAGCAATACGAGATCTGGGAAACTATATAAAATAAATTACGTTTTCCCCACCACTAATTTCTATTTCGTGACGAGTTCCCTGGGCATTTTGGGCGGGGAAGGATCTGCACGAGTGGCGTATCAATTCTGGGCGTAGGGTGGTTTCAATGCCTATTTAACGCTGTTCCTTCTGGAAGAATAACCTAAATCTCAGCTACAGTAAACAGAATCGCCTTGCACCTGAAATAAAATCTTTTAAGTTAATACATTGCCTTAGCACGTTGTATGGTGGTAAGGGGAATTACTATGCCACGGTCAGTAGGGTTAAGTCTGAGTTGTTCCTAGAACAGATTATGGGCATTAGCTTCCCATTAGCAATGGATGGCGCAGGCACCCACGACTGCCAGTTGTCTCCTTGCTAATTGCTTGTCTTGAATTCCTTTCCTTGCCTCTAGTCAAGCCTGAGTAAAGCCCTGTTGGGTCCAAATTTACTTGTTCTACGGATGTTTTTCCTTACCTATACAATTCGCCGTGTCTCCCACTGGAATGCCATTGAACTTATGTGTGGTCATTTCTGATATGATTAAACTATTTATAATTTTTATACAAATTTCACCCATAAAAGTCTCCACGCACTTGTTTCTGAAATGGTAAAGGTAGGAGGGAATATTGATAGGATTAAACTATTTATTTATTTCATTACCTTTAAAAAAAATGGGGTGTGTTTTTAATTTATTTGCATATGTCATTGCATTTTAAAAAAGGTGTATTTAAGTAGAATATAATGCATCAGGGTAAGTGATTAAGGGGGGTATTGATACAAGTAAATTATTTTTACATGTCGTTACCTTTTTTCGTTTTTAGTGTTTTTCCATTTTTCTTTCCTTGCCTTTCCTTGGTGTTTTTAATATGCATATTTAATTTAGAATATATTTATATGTTAATACATTTTAGTGGTTTTCCATTCTCATTGCATTTTCTAAATGGTGTCCTTAATGTGCACGTTAAATTCATTCATAAGGGCAAATCCATGGAAAGAAGAGTGCATAAATAATTATGAATTAATGATTCTTAATTAAGACTTGAAAGGGTTAATGATTTATTATGTTGTGTTCTGATGGTATTCAAATCTTAGTTGATGTTAATGTTTCTTTACACAATGATTCATAACTATTCCTTGTTAATCCATGAAGGAGAGAATTGATATTGAACGATGCTTTAATGATGAATGAAAGGTTAAATACCGCCTAAATCGATAATTGTCACCATTGTTATGCTGGATTAAAATTGTAATGAGTTCATGATTTAGGATGTTGCTTTAGTTATGACAGTATAATTACATATTAATTCCAAATGTTGCTAAATGATACATCATAACCCTTCATCTTATTTATAGCAATTGCATGAGTTAATGGACTATAGACTATTACGCTAACCTTAAATTATATGATAAGGGTGCTTAGTCTTCTAGTGTCGGGCGGGATGTAGATACCTCCTTGTAGCCTTAGTATATATATGTCGGTTGTGTGACCTTCCTGTGTAAGGAATCCAGTGTTGTATCAAGAGTCACGAGCCCTTTAAAGGCAGGGTTCCACTCTCGCGACACACCTGATAGAGATTACTAGTTTATGCCTGAGCAGTCGGCCAGGAGCCTATCTAATCTTCTTTCGAGAAGACATAAGACTAAAAGCCCTGCTTTTCTGTGCAGAAATAGTAAACTCTACTGTTGGATTCTTCCATCTATGACTGTACTGTACCTAACACCTGGTGTCATTGTCTTCTTATAGTTGCTATTTGTACGCCTTATGTCTAGGGGCATTTATTGCCTGTTGTCACTGTGAGATGTCAGGACCGTCTTGTTGTGTTCGTCTTGCTTACGTCTTGTTCTAGGTCGGGTTACCAGTTTCTGCCTGAGCAATTGGCAAGGAGCATGTCTAACCTTCTTTCGAGAAGACATAAGACTAAACGCCCTACTTCCCTGTGCAGAAATAGTAACCCTAGCACCTTGGATTCTTCCCTCTATGTTCTTACTGTGCGCCCCCAGTATGTCTTAATGTTTGTGTTGTGCGCCTTATGCCTAGGGTCATATATTGTTGAAGTTACTCGTTGTGTGTCTTCCGTCTTCTTGTGCTAAACATCATGGTTGCGTCTTGTTTGTTGTCGAGTGGCGACGTAGAGTCAAGTGTGTTTGTTACTTCTACACGCGCGCACACACCTTAAACCCAAAAAAAAAAAAAAAAAATGCACCTGTTCTCAGAGTTGTTGTCGTAACAAGGAGGACGTTACATATTGTATCAAAGCCAGTTCGACCCACGGCTTGGGATTCGCTATGACTTTCGTTGACATGATTAGATTTGATTATATTGTTGCTGATCGAGTTGATTGTGTGCGTGCAGGTAATCATGGTTAGAGGGTGTCGCGGAGGCAGACGACGGGGTGCTAGGGGAGGAGGTGTGATGCCTCCAGTAGCATCCATGCCTAAGGGGTCTAACCCCCAGGGAGGCAAGCAGGTTCTCGAATAGGAGCAGATCGCAGTTGCCGATGTCGTGGGGATGATGAGATCTTTTCAACGCATGTACGAGGCGTTGATCATCCGATTGGACAGAGATGAGGCCAGGGCGCCGACACCTGCTGAGGTTCCGTCGCGTGCACCGACCGTTACAGGTAGCATTCATCATGAACTTGAGAAGGTGAAATTTCTCGAGTTCTTGGGTGCCCCGGATGGCGCAGCTACTGAGGCATGGTTGGAGAATATGGCGATGTGCTTCGCACTTTGCGATTATACCTCCAACATGAAGATCCACATGGCGATCTTTCAACTAAAGGGGAGTGCTCTTCTATGGTGGAAGACGCTCCTACCATAGCTGAACATGGCTGTCGAAGACGTGTCATGGGAACTGTTCGAGGAACAGTTCCGGGAGAGGTATATTTTAGAGGAATTCATTGAGTGTCAGCTCAATGAGTTCAATGCATTACAACAGGGATATCGTACAGCACCCGAGTACGAGGCACGTTTTATGGAGCTGCTTTGGTATGCTCCACATCTGAACACTGAGAAGCTCAAGGTCAACAGGTTCGTGTTTGGCCTGAATGGAAGTCTGCGTGCAAAGGTTAGGATTATGATGCTTCAAACCTTGCACGGCACTGTCCAAAAGGCCCTCATAGCAGAGGAGGAGCTTATTAGCGGGGGTCAGACCAAGACTCCAGTGAGACCTACAGGGTAGGGTTCATCTGGAACGCCGCAGCACCAGATACCAGCGAGGCATACACCAAGATATCGTGGCTTCTAGAGGGGATCCTCATTCACTACCCATCGACGACCGCCGCCTCAGCAGTAGACACCTTACCAAGGACCACAGTAGCAGCAGCAGCGTAACTCGCAGCAGCAGCAGTTTAGGCCTGTTTAGCAGAACAGACCAGGTTTCTAGGCGAGTGGGCCGTCATCTTCTACTTCGGGTACCAGGACTACTCGGCCAAAGAAGGGGTGTTGGACATGTGGGGAGCCACACTACTAGCGCGACTGTCCTGTGGAGAGTAACAGAGAGTCCGGATCAGTCGGACCCACTACAGTGGGAGATATGGGCAAGGCCCATCGGATTCACGCAGCAGTGAATAACCGCCAGGCAGAGCACTAGTCGACGATGCTCAAGACGACAGGTACCATCACTAACCAGACCCTTAGTATTTTGATAGACCCTGGTGCTACTGAGAGTTTCATTTTTGGTGTAGCGCTAAAACGGATTAAGGTCAAGGCAGTTGAACAGGACAAGTTTAGCTTCGTGGAGATGGCTTCGGGAGCCAAACAAAAGGTCAGAGGAAAGGTTACGGGTTGTGCCCTTAACTTGGGAGATTTTTTCATGAGGATCAACTTGTACGTCATGATCTTAGGATCTTATGACGTCATGATCGGCATGGATTGGTTGGAATCGCATGAGGTGATACTCAACTGTAAGATGAAACGGTTGACCTTAGTCGATGATGAAGGACAGAGACATGTGATAGTAGGATGGAACCAGGGAGTATCCCTGAGGTTCGTCTCTTCCTTACAGTTACGGAAGAGTATGCACAAGGGGTGCAATCTTTATGCGATCCTTGCACTAAATGAAAAGGGAGTAGCAGAAGGTCTAGAACACCTTCCAGTGGTGAAGGAGTTTGCGGACGTATTTCCAGAGGAGTTGCCTGGGATGCCACCAGAAAGAGAATTGGAGTTTACTATAGACATGAAACCAGGGACTGAACCGATAGTGAGAACGCCTTATTGGATGTCGACCCCGGAGTTTCAAGAGTTGAAAATGCAACTGAAGGACTTGTTATACCTGGGACTGATACACCCTAGTGTGTCACCGTGGGGTGCACCAGTTATTTTTATTCGGAAGAAGGACAGATCGTGGAGGATTTTCATTGACTACCATCAAATGAACAAGGATACGATCAGGAATCAATATCCCTTGCCAAGAATTGATGATCTGTTTGATCAAATGAAGGGTGCGACGGTGTTCTCCAAGATCGATTTGCGATCAGTGTATCACCAGTTAAGGATCAAGGAGGATGACGTCCCTAAGAATGCCTTTAAGATGAGATTTGGACATTACGAATTTACTGTTTTACCGTTTGTATTGACAAACGCCCCAGGGGTATTTATGAGCTTGATGAACGGGGTGTTCCGCCAGTACTTGGACAAGTTCGTCCAAGTATTCATTGAAAATATTATGATCTACTCTCGGACGACGGAGGAGCATGACGAATACTTGCGCTTGGTACTACAATGTTTACGAGAACACAAATTATATGGGAAGTTGTCCAAATGCTCTTTTTATCAATCGAGGATTCACTACTTAGGGCATGTCATCTCCGACGAAGGTATCGCTGTGGATCCAACCAAGGTTGAGGCTATTATGGAATGGCCTGCGCTGACGAATGTCACAGAAGTGTGTAGTTTTATGGGTTTAGCAGGATACTATCGACGATTTGTCAAAGGATTTTGAAGGATAGAAAATATGATCACGGAATTGCAGAAGAAAAACAAGAAGTTTGTTTGGACAGAGAAATGCACGGAAGCATTTAGGAGGCTTAAGGAGTTGTTGACAACAACGCCGATACTAAAGGTCCCTGACATGGACACAGAATTCCTTGTATGCACTGACGCATCCAAGGAAGGGTTAGGCGGGGTCCTGATGCAAGACAGATGAGTGATTGCTTACATTTAGAGGAAACTAAGAAGGCATGAGGAAAACTACGCGACGCATGATTTGGAGTTATTAGCCATAGTATATGCCTTAAAGGTATGGAGACACTACCTTGTTGGACGAAGATTTGAATTAAAGACTGATCATTGTGGATTACAACACATTTTTACGCAAAGATACCTGAACGCGCGACAACGACGTTGGTCGAAATTGCTTAGTGAGTACGACTTTGGGATTACTTACATAAAGGGAACAGTGAACCGAGTGGCGGATGCTTTGAGTCGGAGGCCATGCATCTTTTCGGTGTTACCTCTTCAGATGAATCTACGTGAGAAGATTCTCACTTTATAGCGTGACGATGACTGGTACAAAGAAGTCGAGGATTTTATCGGACAAAACACTATGATGGTACCACGATATGAGGGATTTACTTTTGACAGCGATGGGTTAATGAGGTTTAGAGGTCGGATTTACGTACTACCAAATGACGAGTTGAGGATGTTGATCCTGAGCGAGGCTCATAGAGCAGTTTACATGGCTCACCTAGGAGTCAGGAAGATGAAGGCAGACCTTAAACCCTTATTCTTCTGGAATGGAATGAAGGCTGACATAGTCAAATTTGTGGCTAGATGTCTTGAGTGTCAGCAGGTAAAGGCTGAACATAGACACCCGACAGGATTACTTCAACCGCATGCCATTCCGTAATCGAAATGGGAAGTTATTTCGATGGATTTTATTGTTGGATTGCCATTGACGACAAGGAGACATGACTCGATTTTTGTAGTAGTAGACACTCTGACGAAGAGTGCTCACTTTATTCCTGTGCGTATGATGTATCAGGCACCTGACATAGTGAGAGTTTTCATCAGTGAGATTGTGAGGCTACATGGAGTGCCTAAGAGGATTATATCCGATCGAGGATTGGTGTTTACTGGACGATTTTGGACAAGTTTCCAAGAGGCCTTGGGAACCCAACTTAATTTTAGTACTGCGTATCACCCAGAGACTGACGGACAGACATAATGAATGAACCAAACTTTGGAAGACATGTTGCGCATGTACGTGATGGACCAACAAAAGCGTTGGGAATAATTCTTGCCACTAGTAGAGTTTTCTTACAACAACAGTTACCAGAGCACCATTAAGATGACACCTTTTGAGTTTCTTTATGGGTGACCATGTCGCACGCCCTTGAGTTGGGACCGGCTTGAGGATAGGGTCCT
>JZKD02S1708508.1:333236-359645 GCA_000966675.3 Picea glauca
AGAATTAAAATTATTAAAGTGTGGGAGTATAAAAGCTAGGATTTTAGAAATACAATGAAAAGATTAATAAGTGCTTTATCATTTTGGGTTTAAAAAAAATAAATAAATAAACAAAATAAAAAAAAGAGGAAAGGAACAATTAATATAAATAAGTAAACTTGTATTAAAGGAAACTTAATATTAGAAAGTAGGAGACATTGGGTAAAAAGCGAAAAGGAATCAGCATTCAAGGAGTTACTAAAAATCGGAAACTTCATTTTTAAGAAAGTTATTAAAAGCATGAGAGGGGATCTAGGAACCCTAGGAGTAATTTTAGGAGCGATTTAAGGGTGGGTGAGAGAATTGAGTCTTTTAATTATTAAAAAGAAATGATTTTTTGGAGAACCGTGGGGATTAGTGACACTTGGACGGCAGTGAATTTTTAGAGGTTTGTCATAAAAATTTAATTAATAATGATTTAGGAAAGTAGGTGGGTCTCAAATTTCTATAAAATAAGGGGAAAAGAGGAAAAAAGGGAGGAGCGGTTAGCGTAACGTTACGCTGTCGGATTGTGGCTTGACGGATTGCTTGTGAGAAGTTAGGTTTATCTCAGCGATATTGGAGTGGTAGCTCTGCCTTGGAGGTGAGCTGAGAAGCTAGTCTTATCTCTGGATCTTGTGTGGCCCCTTTGTGGCTCGGGGGGCTAAGGGGGAAGCAGAGTACCCCTAGCGATTGGCTAGGAGGTACCAGTGAGCTTTCTGCGGTCGGCGACCGGGAGCGGCAAGGAGCGCGGGACACGACGCGGAGCGCGGGACATCTTCTGACGCGGGCGTAAGGCAACAGTATGAATTTAATTGGTGAAGTAGAAAGCATTTTTATATTTGACGATTTTAATGTTATTGATGTTGTATATTCCCTTTCATTCATCGCTTTGACTGTATGAAATCATTATGCCGTAATTCGGGACTGTGCAATTTAAATGATGGTGTGGGAAAGTATAATTTTTAATATTGTTGTTATATTTGTTTTTATTTAACGTCCTGGGCTGTATAAATGATTGTTGTTGTCATCTAGGATTGTGTATTGTGTTACTGGAAATAAAACTATGTCGGCAATTTCGTTTCAGTAGTGTTATTGTGAGATTGTTCTGGCAATTTGTCTTTCTATAATTGCACTGATTTTTCACCCTGTAAATCACCTAGAAATGCGTGGTAGTGAAGACTGGTGCAGTAATAATTGACCCCTTTTTCTTATGTTATATACAAAAAGAAATTGGACTCTTATTTATTGAATGTGATGGCAAAACCCTTCCACACTGGTGAGTTCGTCTGGATTCAATAGTTAACCTTTTTCTTCTGTTATCAACTGGATAGGAACATAAATCCTATTTTTTTTTGAGTGCTTGTTGTGATGGGGGGGTAATGGCAGGGTGAAACTACAAAGAGACTGTGATGGTATTCCTGGCAGTAGCATTTGGTAAATGACAGGGTGAAGCTAATTAATGGCTTGCTGTTGCAATTCTTGGCCCTCCCTTCGTATTTAGTTACCGTGAGTTAAATAATAATGTCCTGAGTTGATGGAAATCGGGTTGACCGACTAGTAGATATCCTAACCGGGCTGGGGATAATTGAATGCTATGCATGACTGGTTTTATTTTCGTATATTCTGGAAGAACTCTTGTGAAATCTTTCCTTTTCACTAGGCAAGGTCGTTCTTCTCTTCCTCTTCTTAAAGTATGGAAGCGCTGAGTAATACATTACCTAGAAAATGTATAAACAATGAATTACTTGCAGCATTGAGCAATACGAGATCTGGGAAACTATATAAAATAAATTACATTTTCCCCACCACTAATTTCTATGTCGTGACGAGTTCTCTGGGCGTTTTGGGAGGGGAAGGATCTGCGCGAGTGGTGTATCAATTCTGGGCGTAGGGTGGTTTCAATGCATGTTTAACGCTGTGCCTTCTAGCGAATAACCTAAATCTCAGCTACAGTAAACAGAATCGCCTTGCACCTGAAATAAAATCTTTTAAGTTAATGCATTTCCTTAGCATGTTGTATGATGGTAAGGGGAATTACTATGCCATGGTCAGTAGGGTTAAGTCTGAGTTGTTCTCGGCACATATTATGGGCATTAGCTTCCCATTGGTGATGGATGGCGCAGGCACCCACGGCCGCCAGCTGTCTCCTTGCTAATTGCTTGTCTTGAATTCCTTTCCTTGCCTCTATTCAAGCCTGAGTAAAGCCCTGTTGGGTCCAAATTTACTTGTTCTACAGATGTTTTTCCTTACCTGTCCAATTCGCCGTGTCTCCCACTGGAATTCCATTGAACTTCTGTTTGGTCGTTTCTGATATGATTAAACTATTTATACTTTTTATACAAATTTCACCCATAAAAGTCTCCACGCACTTGTTTCTGAAATGGTAAAGGTAGGAGGGAATATTGATAGGATTAAACTATTTATTTATGTCATTACCTTTAAAAAAAAAGGGGGTGTGTTTTTAATTTATTTGCATATGTCATTGCATTTTAAAAAAGGTGTATTTAAGTATAATATAACGCAACAGGGTAAGTGATTAAGGGGGGTATCGATACAAGTAAATTATTTTTACATGTCGTTACCTTTTTTCGTTTTTAGTGTTTTTCCATTTTTCTTTCCTTGCCTTTCCTTGGTGTTTTTAATATGCATATTTAATTTAGATTATATTTATATGTTAATACATTTTAGTGGTTTTCCATTCTCATTGCATTTTCTAAATGGTGTCCTTAATGTGCACGTTAAATTCATTCATAAGGGAAAAGCCATGGAAAGAAGAGTGCATAAATAATTATGAATTAATGATTCTTAATTAAGACTTGAAAGGGTTAATGATTTAGTATGTTGCGTTCTGATGGTATTCAAATCTTAGTTGATGTTAATGTTTCTTTAAACGATGAGTCATAACTATTCCTTGTTAATCCATGAAGGAGAGAATTGATATTGAACGATGCTTTAATGATGAATGAAAGGTTAAATACCGCCTAAATCGATAATTGTCACCATTGTTATGCTGGATTAAAATTGTAATGAGTTCATGCTTTAGGATGTTGCTTTAGTTATGACAGTATAATTACATATTACATCCAAATGTTGCTAAATGATACATCATAACCCTTCATCTTATTTATAGCAATTGCATGAGTTAATGGACTATAGACTATTGCGCTAACCTTAAATTATATGATAAGGGTGTTGTAAATGAAAACTTCTAACCAGTCCTTATTGATTGAATAAGGATCAAATTTTTGGTTAAAGGTTATCCCAGTTGAGAACAGACTTGCCCAATAAGGTCCTGGAATGATTAAATTTAAAAGGTACCTAGACGAAAAATTTGATCTATTGTTGCATGACGGAATGGTCTTAAGACTAGGGTAGATTGTGGTCCTTGATTCAACCATTGTTGTACCGAGTCGTAAACTTATGGGCTTAGTCTACTAGTGTCGGGCGGGATGTAGATACCTCCATGTAGCCTTAGTATATATATGTCGGTTGTGTGACCTTCCTGTGTAAGGAATCCAGTGTCGTATCAAGAGTCTCGAGCCCTTTAAAGGCAGGGTTCCACTCTCGCGACACACCTGACAGAGATTACTAGTTTCTTCCTGAGCAGACGGCCAGGAGCCTATCTAATCTTCTTTCGAGAAGACATAAGACTAAAAGCCCTATGTTTCTGTGCAGAAATAGTAAACTCTACTGTTGGATTCTTCCATCTGTGACTGTACTGTACCTAACACCTGGTGTCATTGTCTGCTTACAGCTGCTAGTCGTACGCCTTATTTCTAGGGGCGTTTATTGCCTGTTGTCACTGTGATATGTTGGGACTCTCTTGTTGTGTTCGTCTTGCTTGTGTCTTGTTCTAGGTCAGGTTACTAGTTTCTGCCTGAGCAGTCGGCGAGGAGCCTGTCTAACCTTCTTTTGAGAAGACATAAGACTAAATGCCCTACTTTCCTGTGCAGAAATAGTAACCCTAGCACCTTGGATTCTTCCCTCTGTGTTCTTACTGTGCGCCCCCAGTATGTGTTAATGTTTTTGTTGTGCGCCTTATGCCTACGGTCGTATATTGTTGTAGTTACTCGTTGTGTGTCTTCCGTATTCTTGTGCTAAACATCGTGGTTGCGTCTTCTTGTTTGTCGAGTGGCGACGTAGAGTACAGTGTGTTTGTTACTTCTACATGCACGCACACACCTTAAACCCAAAAAAAAAAAAAATTGCACCTGTTCTCAAAGTTGTTGTCGTAAGGAGGAGGATGTTACAGAGATTTTGTATATGCACATTATGGCTTCCGTAAATGCACATATACGGAAGAGAGATTATGTATATGTGCATTTACAAAAGGAAAAAATGGACATATACGGAAGCCAAAATGCGCATTTATAGAAGCCAAAATGCGCATATACAGAAGAGAGCTTTTGTATATGCTTATTTTGGATTCTGTAAATCTCTCTTCCACATATGTGCATTTTACTTCGATAATACCCATTTACGGAAGCCAAAATGCGCATATACGAAAGTAAAAATGTGCATATACGGAAGAGAGCTTTCATATATGCGCATTTACAGAAGGAAAAAATGTGCATTTACGGAAAACAAAAATGCGCATTTATGGAAGCTCTGTTCGGTATATGTACATTTTGCCTTCTGTAAATGCGCATTTACGAAAGCCAAAATGTGCATATACAGAAGCTCTCTTCCATATATAGAGCTTCTGTATATGCGCATTTTGTCTTCAGTACATGTCCATTTACGGAAGCCAAAATGCGCATATACGGAAGATAGAATGTGCATATATGGAAGATAGCTTCTGTAAATGCACATTTTGGCTTTCGTATATGCGCATTTTTTCCTTCCGTAAATGTACATTTACAAAAGCTCTCTTCCATATATGCGCATGTTCTCTTCCGTATATGCACATTTTTCAGACCCTTAATCTTTGTCACCTACTTTCAATAATTCTTGGACAACAAGCACGTTAATCATAGTCTTATGCGAAAACATTGCTTAAAACTTTTATAGGAAAAGTTTCATACTCTTAGCACAATAATTATCTGTGTAGTTTGTGAATTTGTATCCACATGGTTGTCTTGTTATACAGGCTCATTATTATCCAATGGATGCTAAGATCTGGTCAATGGCATCCATATAAGATGCATGCATGGCATGGCATATATTGAGGGTTCTGCACCATGAGGAACCACCGGCGTCGGAGTAAGGACACTGGATTAAGGCGGCTCAGGAGGGAATATTTCTCCCAAGTTATCCTACTCTGATCATAAATGCGATGGGATGGTCTATTTGAAATTCAAATTCAAAAGTTAACAGTCCACTGCCTATTTCAAAATCACTCTGTTTAGTTCAAACTGATGCAGCGTGATGGCATAATAGGAGCCGGGACAATAGGAGGAGGACGGAGAATATGCTTCATGCAGGAACATCCATAATGAACATTTCATTGTAGTATATGTTCTTTTTTTCCTCACTATTGGAAGCGATCCTGGAATAATCTCTTGAACATTCGGTTATAATCCAGCTTAGGCCACAGACAACACTGGTGACGATACCAACCATGATTGTGAATTTGTGGGTAACTTTTGCACCTCTAGTTTACTTTGGCTTGATTTAACGTTTCTACTTTCCACTCGATTTTCTGCAAAATCCCTATATTTGTTTGTTTATGAAAGTGACAATATGGCTAGAAATTTGAAGCGTTGAGGCTAATCTCTTACCAAATTACTTTGTATTTTTTTTTTCGTCCCTTATGTATATTTGCATTTTCCGTATAAGTGTATTTTGTCTTTTGTATATGTGCATTTACGGAAGCTAAAATGTGCATATACATAAGCCAAAATGCGCATATCCGAAAGTTCTCTTCCATATATGCACATTTTGAGTTCTTTATTATGTATATGCGCATTTTGGCTTCCGTAAATGTGCATATATGGAAGAGAGCTTCCGTATATGTGCATTTTTGCTTCTGTATATGCACATTTACGGAAGCCAAAATGCACATATATGGAAATACGGAAGAGAGATTTTGTATATGCACATTTTGGCTTCTGTAAATGCGCATATATGGAAGAAAGCTTTCGTATATATGCATTTTGACTTTTGTATATGTGCATTTAAGGAAGCCAAAATGCACATAAACAAAATCTCTATATACGGATATAAAGCTTCCGTATATGCGCATTTTTTTTCCTTTCGTATATGTGCATATACAGAAGACAAAATGTGCATATATATAAGAGAGCTTCTGTATATGCGCATTTACGGAAGAAAAAAAAATGCGCATATACGGAAACTCTCTTTCATATATGCAAAATTTTCCTTCCGTATATGCGCATTTTGTCTTCCGTATATGTGCATTTACGGAATCCAAAATGTGCATATACGGAAGCTATATATACAAAATAGATCTTCCATATATGCGTATTTTGGCTTCCGTAAATGTGCATATACGGAAGAAAAATTGTGCATATACAAAAGAGAGTTTCCATATATGCACATTTTGCCTTCCATATATGCACATTTTTTCCTTCCGTAAATGCGCATATACGGAAGCTCTCTTCTGTATATGCACATTTTTTATTCCATATATGCACATATATGGAAGCCAAAATTCGCATATACGGAAGTTCTATATCCGTATATAGAGATTTCATTTATGTGCATTTTCGCTTCCTTAAATGCACATATACAAAAGTCAAAATCCATATATATGAAAACTCTCTTCCATACATGCGCATTTACAGAAGCCAAAATGCGCATATAGGAAATATCTCTTCTGTATATGCACATTTTGGCTTCTATAAATGCGCATATACAGAATCCAAAATGCACATATACGGAATCTCTCTTCCATATATGCGCATTTACGGAAGCCAAAATGTGCATATATGGAAGAGAGCTTATGGATATGCACATTTTTGCTTCTCTATTCCATATATGCGCATTTTTGCTTTTCTATATGCGCATTTTAGCTTTTGTAAACGCGCATATACAAAAGACAAAGTGTGCTTATATGGAAAATGCAAATACACATAATCTCTCTTCCGTCTATGTGCATTTTGTATTTCATATATGCGCATTTACAGAAGACAAAAATGTGCATTCATGGAAGAGAGATTTCGTATATGTGCATTTTGGCTTCTATATATACACATTTACGAAGTCAAAATGCGCATATACGGAAGAGAGCTTATGTATATGCAAATTTTGGAAGAGATCTTATGTATATGTGCATATATGGAAGTGGTCGACTTCCGTATAAGCGCATATACAAAAGAGGTTCGATTATGTATATGCCAATATCTGGAAGTGGTCGGATTCCGTATATGCACATATACGAAAGTGACCACTTCTCTATATGTACATATACAGAAGCTGACCACTTCCATATATGTAAATATATGGAAGTGTTCGGCTTCCATATATGTGCATTTACAAAAGTCGAATAAGCACACTGACTGGAAACCGACCAATTCCATATATGCACGACTTTTGTATATGGAAGTCAGTGTGCATATTCAAATTTTGTAAATGGGCATATATGGAAGACGACCACTTCCATATATGTCATCAAGGAAAACTTGAATGAACTTGTCCAAGTATTTTCGAAGGGCTCCACTTCTAAAAATCATGAACACCTTGGATGTATTGGTACCAAATGGTACCACCACAAACCCACAATGCCCAAAGTGGGTCTAAAATGCAATGTTTGAAATATCCTCATCCATAAATTTGTGAAGTCCAATGTGCATGAATACATCTTATTAGCTCCCAAACCTGCACTTACACTATCAATCCCTTACTATTATTATTTTTTTAGAAATATGTCTTATAGAATCTCGTTGGCTATGTTTTCGCACTATGGGGGGCGTATCCATGTCATTCAAAACCCCCCAAGTGGGTGTAGATGAGGCTAAGTGCATCCTTAATATAAATTATACAAGACCAAAGCCACTTTCGTATATCTAAGTGTCCAATATGATTCATCATAACACAAATATCCCACTCTCATTTTTTTTAGGTCTAGGATAATCGATAAGTGGTCAGGATTATTTGGGCAAGGCCCAAGTTCAAATCCAACTTGCTACAACTTAAACCACATCATAGTGCCAACAACTCACAAGTTAGTTGCTACCAAGAAACTGATGAATAAATAAGGGTCAAGACATTGAGAGACACCTGTCGGGGGGTCCCACTCCTAGGGGGTGTATAACCTTCTAGCCTTATCACAATGGGACATGTCTCATTAGGAATTTGAATCCATTCTCATCACAATAATATTAAATATACTAGATCATTTATGACTTTTCCATAGATGAGCTTTCTTTCATTTAATGATCCTAGTTTTCCTTCGGTTCCACAACAATATCTTGAGCTTGTTGCTTATTTGAAAAAGTGAATTTTGATCCTCTCACTCAGTGAAGATGAAACCCTCAGGTGTGCTCTTCTAATAGTTTTTATAAAGATATATAACAGTATGCCCCATCATCATTCATTTCATTTTTCTTCATTGCTACCCATATAGTCTCCAAGTGGCTTTGTAATCATCACTCATAGGAAGAATGCAATGGGTAGACCTGAAACATTCAAGTATGCACCACATTTATCATTTGATATACACGCTAGTGTGGAAAAGATGATTGAAGATGGTTTTAACATTACAATGATATATATACTAAGTATATATAGCGGTATATATACTCAGTATATATACCAGTATATATACTAGGTATATATGTCGATAATATATACCGGTATATATAATGAGTGTATATACCGGTATATCTACTGGTATATATACTCTGTATATATATACCAGTATATATACTCAATATATATACCAATATATATGCTCAGTATATATATGTCGGTAATGTACATCGATATATATACTGAGTATATATAGCGGTATATATACTGAGTATATATACCGCTATGGTATATATATACTAGGTATATGTGTCGATATATATACTGAGTATATATACCACTATATATACTGAGTATATATACCAGTATATATACCGATATATATATTGAGTATATATACCGACACATATACCTAGTATATATATACAAAGGAGAACTAGGGGCTAAATCAACCAACCTACATATACCGACACGTATATCTAGTATATATATATATACCGACAAACTTGTAATGTCCAAACCGAGTTTGAAAGGCATTTTTTGGGATATCGCCTTCCTTTATCCTTAACTGATGATACCCTGATCGTAAATCGATCTTTCAGAATACCATTGCTCCTTTCATCTGATCGAAGAGGTCATCTATTCGCGGCATTCGGTACCTATTTTTCACTGTAGCACGATTCAAGTCCCTATAGTCTATACACAATCATAAGGATCCATCCTTATTCTTTACAAAAATTACTGGTGCACCCCAAGGTGAGACACTGGGTCTTATTATCCCCAAGTCCAGTAACTCTTTCAACTTCATTTGCAATTCACAAAGTTTCGGCACTGTCATCCGATACAAATTCTTGGAAATTGGTTCCGCACCAGGTTTTAGCTCAATAGTAAAATCAAGCTCCCTCTCAAGAGGTAACCCTGGTAACTCGTTCAAAAAAACACCCTTAAATTCTGACAATACTGGGTACTGATCTAGTGAGGGCCCCTTCCTTTCACTCATTGTTTCCACTACATACAATCGACACCCTTGCCTCAAGCATCGCTTAACCTTCATAGTTGAGATAAATCGTAATGACACCTTTCTCCGTACACCCTGGATCTCTACTGGCCTTCCTTCGTCGTCGACATAAATCACCCTTTTTTCGAAACAATCTACCAAAGCTCGATGAGATTCTAACCAATCCATTCCAATGATTAGGTCATACACCCCGAGAGCAGTGATATATACCTTCAACCTGGTAGTACACACTCCCAGGTCTACTATACAATTATCGATGCTAGTTCCTACCGCTTGTTTTTCCCCCGAACCCATCTTGACTTGTTTAAAGTCATAGTGCTCGTAGGCTGTGAACCTAATCTTTTCTAATGCAGATGGTGAAATGAAACTATCTGTCACACGAGAATAAAATAAAATCTTAACATTTATATGATTTAGCGTACCTAATGACTCCACCACCATGGATGGATGTTTGTCTTGGCGATTATTAACCATTGCGTAAATCTGGTGGTTTCTACCGGCTCTTCCCATCAGGGCCTTTCCTTCTCTATGAAAAAATCTTGCTTGTAACTCTGGGAAGTCACACTGGTAACGGGGTCCTCCACATCCCCAATAGGTAACACAAGATTGAACATGTGCATTGTTCTGTGACTGTCTCTGAAATGAGTCCCTTCCCCTAGAACCCCTACCACTACTAGATGCTCTGTGAGATGATCATGGACATGCCTGCGTCCTTGGTGATGAACGAGATGTTGCACTCGCTGCCATTGAAATCCCTGTAGTTACTATCCTTGGTGTGACTATGTTACCATATGGAGGTGGCCTTGAGCCCCCTCCCTTGGGAAATGTCCTAGGGTCCTTCCCCATGAATCTAGGACAATGTGGAAAGGAAGGTCTCACACCTCCAGTTAAGTTCATGTGTTCCTCTGCATAATGCACATTTTCCATAGCTTCTGCTACTGAAGACGCTTTCCACATCCACACCATAGTTCTTATCTTAGGGTTCAACCCATAAATGAAGCGCTCTGCTTGTCGTTGGCCATTATCCATATACGAAACATATTTGACCAATTCCATAAATCTGATCTCATATTCTTCTATGTTCATGTTTCCTATACTAGTGCATGAAATGATCCTACCTGTTGTTCCTCATAGTAAGCTCGCAAATATTTCCTTTGGAACCTCTCCTCGAAAAGTTCCCAAGATACGGTGTCCGAGGTAAGATGCAGTTGTCTTTCCAGGTTGCCCCACCAATTCAAGGTGCTATATCTTAATTGAAAATTTTCTATCTTCGCCTTTGAGGTGGATGCATAGTCCCTTAAGGCAAAACACCTTGTCATGCCTTCCAACCATGCTTCTGCGCGTTCACTGGCGCGACTCCTGGCAAACTCCAGAAGTTTGATCTTTTGCAATTCTCTAGTGATGTCTTCAGGTGGAATTCCTCCCCCTAAATCTCTCAATGCTTCAGGATTACTCATTCTAGATGGTGGGGGCTCCACTTTGATCCCTCTTGGTTGTCGTCGCTTTAAAGTCTAATTTATGGCCTCCAAAGAGCGCAGTATGAGAGCTAGTTCTGGTGATGGCGGCGGCGGCGCTGGAGGTGTTGGCGGTGCCTGCGATGATGCTCCTCTACCTTGATTCCCTCGAGTCCTATGGATTCCATTGACCAGATCTTAGCGTACATTAGATAACAATGTGCCTATATAACAAGACGACCATGTGGATACAAATTCACAAACTGCACAGACAATTATTGTGCTAAGAGTATGAAATTTTTCCTAGAAACTTTTTAAGAAATGTTTTCGCATACGACTATGATTAACGTGCTTGTAGTACAAGAATTATTGAAAGCAGGTGATGGAGATTAAGGGTCTGAAAAATGCGCATATACGGAAGAGAAAATGCGCATATATGGAAGAGAGATTTTGTATATGCACATTTACGGAAGGAAAAAATGTGCATATACGGAAGCCAAAATGTGCATTTACGGAAGCTATCTTCCATATATGCGCATTTTGGCTTCGGTATATGCGGCTTCTGTAAATGTGCATATATTGAACCCAAAATATGCATATACGGAAGCTCTATATATGGAAGAGAGCTTCCATATATGCACATTTTGTCTTTCGTAAATGTGCATATACGGAAGACAAAATGTACATATACCGAAGAGAGCTTCCATAAATGCACATTTTTTTTCCATAAATGCGTATTTTTTCCTTCAGTAAATGCGCATATGCATATACAGAAGCTCTCTTCCATATATGCACATTTTTCATTCGTATATGTACATTTTGGCTTCCGTAAATGTGCATTTACAGAAGCCAAAATGCGCATATACAGAAGAGAGCTTCTTTATATTCCCATTTTGTATTACAGAAGCCATAATGTGCATATACAAAATCTCTCTTCCGTATATAAAGCTTCCATATATGCCCATTTTGGCTTCCGTAAATGTGCATATACAGAAGCCAAAGTGTGCATATACCGAAGCTTTCTTTCATATATGCGCATTTTGACTTTCATGTATGCGCATTTTGACTTCCGTATATGCGCATTAGTAAATGCACATATACGGAATCCAAAATGGACATATACGGAAGAGAGCTAAACTCTCTTCCGTATATGCGCATATACATATACGGAAGCCAAAATGGGAATATATGAAAGAGAGCTTTCGTATATACGCATTTTGGCTTCCGTATATGTATATGTGCATATATGGAAGAGAGTTTTTGTATATGCGTATTTTGGCTTTTGTATATGTATATGCGCATATATGGAAGAGAGCTTTCGTATATGAAAATTTACGGAAGGAAAAAATGCGTATATACGGAAGCCAAAATGCACATTTACAGAAGCTATCTTCCGTATATGTGCATTCTATCTTCTGTATATGCGCATTTTGGCTTCTGTAAATGTGCATGTACGGAAGACAAAATGCGCATATACGGAAGCTCTATATACGGAAGAGAGATTTCGTATATGCGCATTTTGGCTTCCGTAAATGCGCATATATGGAAGGAAAAATGTACATATATTGAAGAGAGCTTCCATAAATGCGCATTTTTGGTTTTCGTAAATGAGTATTTTTTCCTTCCGTAAATGAACATATACGGAAGCTCTCTTCCGTATATGCATATTTTTTGTTCCGTATATGCACATTTTGGCTTCCATAAATACGCATTTACGGAAGCCAAAATGCGCATATACGGAAGAGAGATTTACGGAAGCCAAAATGTGCATATAACAAATTTCTTAGATATGTTATTTATTTCCATTGACCTTTTTCCCAGTGGAGAAGAAAAATTGACATTTTTGACTTGAATCCATTTCAAAATTAAAAACAATAATTTCAACAATTAAAAATTGCAACTTCAGCAAAAATTGTCATGGTAAACTAGAAAAAATAAAAAATGTAAATTGTTTAGCTTTTTTTCTTACTTAGAAATGATAACATAACAAAGTAATGAGTAAAAGAATGCAATATACATCCCAAAGCCCAACATATTATGTCTTCTGTCATTTCTCTCCTCTATACAACATATTGATCATCCATTTCTCATCTTATTTACTACTGAAATTTAAAATGATAGATGATACCATCCCATTTTATAATATTTATCTTATCTTAAAGCAGATTGAATTTGAATTTATATCATTTTATTTTTTAATAATTATCTTATCTTAAGACAAATTAAATTCAAATTTATACTATTCCATTTTATAATACTTATCTTATTTTATCTTAGATTAATTTGAATTTAATCTTATAATACAATATGTACAATATACAATATTATTGTATCTTATTTTTACCATATACAATATGTTATCAATATTTTAATTTTTAAAATAAAMTAAAAATTTGYCGACCTRTAGCAARCACAGAGGCCAACATGACAACGCCCAACCTCGRACTGTAAAACATTACTCATGGCCCATTGACGTTGATGCCCTTTGTGGTGGCATTATTCCCATCTGTTGTTGAACATATAGTGGAAACAAGACGAACTCCATCCCAGTAGGGAGCACGATGAGTGGCTACACAATTGAAAATCTATCTTGTAGAGCCAATGGAGGTTCACCCATACCTTTTGTCTCTGCAATGGATGCTTCTGTTCAACGATATAGATGCTATAAATGTTTAGTACAAAACTATATTTGTTTTTTATTGTTGGACCATTTTGGATAGGATCGATAAGTTAGCTTTAATTTCAGCTGTTGATTTTGACATTGATCCAAGTGGAATACAATACGCATTGGCCATTGATGCAAGTAGATACAATATTCCATGGCCACATGTGGTATGGGTTCCCTAGCATACATTCTTACAATTGATGGATGCCATGATATGGAAGAGCCCCAACAATCATACATGATATATCCACGTGTGATATATATATATATATATATATATATATATATATATATGCACATTTATGGAAGCCAAAATGCGCATATACGGAAGAGAGATTTTGTATATGCACATTTTGGCTTCCGTAAATCTCTCTTCTGCATATGTGCATTTTGGCTTCTGTAAATGCGCATTTACGGAAGGAAAAAATGCACATTTACGGAAAAAAAAAAGTGCATTGATGGAAGCTCTCTTCAGTATATGCACATTTTTTCTTCCATATATGCGCATTTACGGAAGCCAAAATGTGCATATACGAAAGCTCTCTTTCGTATATAGAGCTTCCGTATAATATGTGTCTTATCACCTTTGTTTGTAATTTTCATATCAATATAACTTATGCCCTATGGGGAATGGGTTTAGTGCCTATGGTCGTATAATTACCCACACTGGGCAGTCATTTCTATGGTGCCCTTATATTTTTCACATACCACACTAGATGTTTCCATGCACATCCTTGTTTGAGTCAAATATTGTAGTTAATCTCTGTTGACTAGCCCAAAATGTTTTTAAACTTAGAAATAATGTTCTCATACATCCTTATTGCAGAAGCCCTCAACTCAAAAGGCACTTTTAACTCTTCCAACCTATTCCAAATGTTTTTCCTAGGAACCATGCCAAAAGATTTTCTAAAGTCAACAAAACAACATAAAATATTGGTTTTAGTATTGTGGAACTCCTCTGCAATGATCCTAAACCCAACTTGGCCTTTAGCTCTTTTACCGTGACTTTCTATCCAAAGGATAATCTATTTTCCAAAATAATTCCATAAATCTTGGCTAAAATTGGGCTAATCATAATGGTCCTATAATTAGAGGGAATGTTTCTATCCCCATTTTAAAAATAGGAACAATGAGGCTTTGCATCCAAGGTTTAGGGAAGCCCGTCTTGATTGCTAAATTTATGATCTTGTGTATGTGAGGGATAAGGATTGGCCCTCCTATTTTGAATTTTTTTATCTTGGTAGGATTCATTGTCCTTAGCTTTCCCATTTGTGAGCTGCTTAACCCCGAACTCTATGTCATCTAAAGAAAAAACTTCTTGGTTTGTAGAGATAATAGGAATGGTGTCCATGTCGTTAGGGAAATCGTAAATATGTTAAAGGTAGGAATTCCAGTCCCTAAAGGGATTCCTATTATATTCTTTAATATTGTGTTTTAGAATTTGGCTCCAAAACATCTTAGGATGAAACTTGTATAGTTTTGAAAGTTACTCTTGCCTTTTATTGATATAGTATCTTTTTTTCCTAATAATTAGGGCTTTGTACGTATTGATCTTATCGATTTTTAAGGACTCATTAGAAGCATCCCTAATGGATTTCCTAGCAATTTTACATTATTTATCGTACCAAGGGTTGGTCGTTCTATTATTCTTTTAATAGGACACCTCGAAAGAGAACTTGTTAATAAAAGTCGAAAGGGTAGTTGTAAAATTATAATAGAATTCTTCAATGTTGTCCTTATAAGTTAGGATTTCTAATTTACTATTTAAATCCTTAAAGAAAATGTCAACTTTAATTTTTTCAAAGAGAAAATTCCTTTCATTATCAAAATTCTCTTCAATGGTGCCCCTATGCATGGAAAAATTTAGAGTTAGTGTTAAATGTTTATGATGAGAGTCGGACTCATGGTCATTTTTAAGGTCAAAATTTGTTATTTGGTTATGTTATCCCCAATTTTTAGGGATAACCAGGAGATCATGTCTCAAGGCCCATAGGTCCTAGACATGGAGTACCAAGAGCAGGATTGACCTGAGCATGGCCCTGGAGGGCCCATCCTTTTCTTCTTCCATCAACTTTATCTTGTCAGCAGTGTAACATCCCGCTCTGGTGCACTGAGAAAACTTATTCTTTGACGACACTTGCTTGCATGTGATATGGACTTTTATGATGTTAAACAATTTATCCTTGATTATGATGCGTTTTGATAGATGACATGATGTGTTTACTACTTTGATGTAGACAGGTGTTGTTGACTAAGTTTCATTGAGAGTGCAGGGTTTCGGACCTTGAGGATGCAGAGGCATTGATGGAACCCCTTGGACTCCTGATTGAGTCAGGGAGTGTGCTATTTGGGTTGATTTATTTTATATGATATTTAGTTGATTTGATGATATGATGTTGACATGTTCTGACATGATTGTTGATGATGCAGGTTGACAATAGCTTGCCGACCAGACTCACATATGGAGTAAAGGGGCCACACATAATTTCCAGAGAGGTTGAGGGAGAGGGGTGGACAACAGCCCTGCCACTGCCTACTAGCACTCCTGCCATGGCTCGAATGGTAGGTTAACGATTATCTAGTTCGAGAGGATCCACGATGCCATGAGGGAAGACTTTGACAGTCAATCATGATGATTCTAAGGGGCGTGCAATAAGGCAGGGGCATTATTCCTTAGAGCCCTTAGTCTCCCACAAGTTCACCTGGTGGAGTGTTGACTCCATGGGTTATAGATGTCTACCAATCAATCAAGTTGGCGAGTGGCACCCTTGGAGCACATGGTACATCCTGAAGGGCACGTCGCACAAAAGAAACACAAGAAGCAAGTGGCACCCTTGGAGCACGTGGTGCATCCTGAAGGGCATGTCGCATTGATGTGTATGAAGGAAACAAACCTAAATATCCCTAAGACAATAACACCTTAAGAAATCCTTAAACAACTTCCCTAACCCAGTGTCGCCCAGTTCAGAATCTAAGTACTAAGTCTAAAACGTTTAGGGTAAAATTTTAGTCTAACCTTAAGAACAGACCCTCGAATAAAAATAACAATTTAGACAAAAACCCACCTAAGTAATAGTTGGGTCTTCATAAAATTCTTGGGGCGATGACGAGGGTGAGATTTAAATTAAAACTAATGGTTTTAAAATTTTACAAAGAAGAAATTAATTCCTAACTTGTGGAAGAACAAAAGATATTAAATAAATAATAAATGAAAAGATTAATTAGCGCATTTACCTTTTTGGTTTTAAAAAACAAAGAGAAGGGATTAATAAAAATAGGGAAACAAAGTCATAAAGGAAACATAGACAATTAATAAGTAATAAAATTATTTAACGTGCGGGAGTATAAAAAGTTATGAATTTAAAAATAAAATGAAAAGATTAATTAGCGCATTTAAATTTTTGGTTTTATAAAAAAAAAAGGATTATAAAAAATAGGGAAATTAAGTAATAAATGAAACATAGACAATTAATAAGTTAAAGAAAATAATTTTGGAGAAACGTGGGGGATGAGTGACACTTGTAAGACAGAGAATTTTTAGGGAGTTTTCATTAAAACTTAAATTAAATGTGATTTAGGGCAAGGGTGGGTCTCAAAAATCTATAAAAGAAACGAAAGAGGAGGAAGAAGGGGGATTGGTTGTGAGCGTAGCGTTATGCTATCGATTTGTGGCTTGACTGATTTCTTGTGAGGAGTTGGGACTTTCTCAGCTTGTATTGGAGTGGTAGCTCAGCCTTACAAGGCGAGATGGGAAGCTAGGCATACCTTCTTGATATCGTGTGGCCCCTTTGCAGATTGGGGGGATAAGGGGGAAGCAAAGTACCCCTAGCGATTGGCTAGGAGGTACTGGTGTAGTCTCGACGGCTGGCAAGCGGGAGCAGCACGGAGCAGGAGCGAGCGGCCCAGAGCGTGCGGTCATCATTCGAGGCAGGAGTTAGGACGACGGTATGATATTTTTATTATAGAATAGAATTCTTTAATATTGATGCTAGGATCCAAAATTAATTGTAAATGAAATGGGTTATCTCATCTTCCTGATGGTAACTACGCTTAACGCGCTCCTTGTAATTTCACCATGCGTTGCACTCACCTCTTGACTATAGATTTAATCGCCTTGCATTAGGATTTTAGCATTGAAAATTAAGTATATTGGCGGGATTATTTGTGTTGTAGCCGTGACTGGTCGCACCATAAACTCATTCTTCTACCATACTAGATTTTTAGGACGGACCTTGTTTGTCCGAAACGATTATTGAAGTTATAGGTCTGAAACTTGACTGGAGTTGCATGTCTACTATGATTTTATAGTTAGAATTTATGCAGCGAAGGTTTATGAAATGAATGTTAGGTTCAAAATTAGTACTTTAATTTTATGTAATGAAATTTTTAGGTTAGGATTATTGTAATGAAATTCAAGCGCAAATTTTTTTCTTAAATTTGACCGCAATCCGTTTTCTGTTAGGAAAGTCCAGGTCTGAAATTTGATTGACCTTACATGCTTGGATGCTTATGATAAATTTATGGAACATTTTATGACTAGCACTGAAGTGATTTTTTTCACAGAGAAATGTTGGTTGACTTGTTTTAAAATCGAACAGGACCTTACAGTAATTCTTAGATGATTGACAGTTATAGGGAGCAAACTGGCCGACAAAGTCTTGGTTGTCCAGATGAACCAATACGCTTAGCAGAATTGTCTACTTCACCGTTGCTGACACTGGTTCGGTCGTTTATATCCTCCCCTGCAAATTTCACCCGACTCCTAAACCCGCCTTTATATTCTGGTAAAGTCACATTCCATCAATGAGTAGTGCACAAGCCAGTCCCTCATAACCTTCCCTTGGTGCCATTTAGGGGCGCGATCCTCAAGGTCTGGTGTCAATGAATTTCATCTCCCCCAATGCATGGTCTATACAGGCGGTCGAGTTGTTTACCTTTATTCCTTCTATTTAAAGACGGTGACGGTGACTCTCCTCTACATAAACGCGTCACGTACGGTGGCGAAGGGGTTCTCGGATGCGCTCCGGAAAAATCTCATTGCTTCTTGGATTCTGGAAGACGACCCTTGACAGTTTTCAGTTGACTCCTGACCTTCCAGCATGCGTGCACAACCTTTGCGTTCTAGCGCCGAATGTTGCCTCTGATTTTTCCTTTTTTCTGACCTCTTACCTGGTTCGGGTCTTCTCCAGTTCCTTTTTTCTAGAAAGGAAACATATTAAATTGCCTTACCTCTTGAACGTCGCGTGATGGTTCTTGAAACACAGGTATCTTCGCCCTTGATTTGTTTACTGGAAGCTAGTAAATAGATGTTGTCAGATTGATTAATATCCAGCGATCTTATAAGATGGTGGCCCTTTCATTATTATATTTTAGTTTCTAAATAATTAACACAAAATGTTATCATTGGACCTAGGACAGTTAAAACGATAGCACTCGAATTCACTTACATTTTTTTATTTATTTATTTAAAAACTGATAGGTAGCACCCCAAAAATAAAATATATTATATCTATTTGAATGTTGAATGGACCAAGCGACTAGTGTTGATTGCTAGATGATAAAATTCTTATGTGAGGTTAATTAAATATGGTGGAGCGATTTATAATGAATGGGCAACAAAATTTAGTTATGTTTCAGTTATATTACAACTGTCTTGGTTTTATACTATTAGAATGGAATAGTTTTGTTGTTGGGTTATATTGCAGTTGTCTTGGTTCTATATTACTAGGATGGAATAGTTATGTTTCATAAAATCTTGACATTATAGTATAATGAATCATATTATAATGGATGTATGGTAATGAATCTTATTGTAATGAATGAATGTAATGCTATTGTAATTTAACTGTAACGAATGTAAGGAAATGTTATTGTAAGGATTTTTACATTATATTATTGTAATTGTAATGTAAGGTAATGATAATGTAATGTTATTACATTATGTTATTGTAATATTATTACATTATATTTCAATGAATGTAAGGTAATTTTATTGTAATGAATCATCTTATGATGCAATGCTAATGCTAGTGATTCAAGTTATGTCAATTGTGGTAAGGATAAGGTAGTTTTAATGCAATGGATTATTGCAAGGTTATTGATTAAAAATATACAATGGTGCCGTCAATTGGGGTAAAGATATGGTAGTCTTAATGTGACAGATAACTTGCAGGGTTATTGATTAAGATATACCATGCTGTTGTCATTATGAAAAGATATTGTAGATGTAGCCTTATGGATATCACCTATTGGTGAAGGTACCTGTTATTTCGCAAGGTTAATGTGATATAAATGTAATGCGTTTATTATTTCATGATAACGGAATTGTAATGTTTATTGTTAATGATGAATGTATATGTTGAAATGTTCTTGAATTAATCACAATCCAATTATTTTGAGTTAGTAAAGGAAGGGTGGGGTTCTTTAAAATTAATGTGGTACTGGGTTGGTAAACCTTTCGTGTGCTTGGTTTGCTTATGTCGGGTGGGATGTAGACACCTCCATGTCCCTCAGAATAGTCGCGAGCCCTGAGACCTTAAATGGTTAAAATTGATGGGAACCTGGGCTTGAGTGTTGCTTATGTGTCTTGGAGGTCCTAACCATTGGAGGGTAGGATGGAGGGGTAGTCTGTTTTACTTTTGTTGTTGATTTTTGTGTAAAGAATCCAGTGCCATATCAAGAGTCTCGGGCCCTTTAAAGGTAGGGTTTCCACTTGTGCGACACACCTGACAGAGATTACTAGTTTCTGCCTGAGTAGTCGGCCAGGAGCCTATCTGACATTCTCTCTCTCCGGAGTAGAGAACTAAGATTAAACGCCCTGCCTTCCTGTGAAGAAATAGTAAAATCTACTATTATGGATTCTTCCTTTGTCTATGTCATTTAAATGCTTGCAGTTACTTGTTGTGCGCCTTCTGTCTTCTTGTTGTGATCGTCGTGGTTACATCTTGTTAGTTGCCGGGTGGCGACGTAGAGTCCACTGTGTCTGTTTCCCTTCTACACGTGCACACACACTATTAAAAAAAAAAAAAAAAATTGCACTTGTTATTGGAGTTGTTGTCGTAACAAGGAGGGTGTTACATATGGTATCAGAGTCAGTTCAACCTGCGACTTGGGATTCTCTACGGCTTCTGTGACATGATTTGATTGATTATACTTTTGCTGAATGAGTTGATTGTGTGCGTGCAGGTAATCATGGTTAGAGGACGCTGCGGAAGTAGAGGACGGGGTGCTAAGGGAGGAGGCGTGACGCCTCCAGTAGCATCCATGCCTAAGGGCTCTAACCCCTAGGGAGGCGAGCAGGTTCTCGGATAGGAGAAGATAGCAGTTGGCGATGTTGTTGGGATGATGAGATCCTTTCAGCGCATGTCTGAGGCTCTGATCAACCGATTGGACAGAGACGAGGCCAGGGCGCCAACACACGTTGAGGTTCTTTCGCACGCACCGACCGTTACTGGTAGCATTCACCGTGAACTCGAGAAGGTAAAATTTCCCAAGTGCTTTGGTGCCCCTGATGGCACTACCTCCGAGGCATGGTTGGAGAATATGGCGATGTGCTTCACACTTCGTGATTATACCTTCAACATGAAGGTCTGCATGGCGGTCTTTCAACTGAAGGGGAGCACTCTTCTATGGTGGAATACACTCTTTCCGCAGCTGAAAATGGTTATGGAAGATTTGTCATGGGAACTGTTCGAGGAACAGTTCCAAGAGAGGTACCTTCCAGAGGAATTCATTCAGCGTCAGCTCAATGAGTTCAACGTGTTACGACAGGGAGGTCGTACAGTGCCCGAGTACGAGGTACATTTCATGGAGCTGCTCCAGTATGCTCCGCACCTTAACACAGAGAAACTCAAGGTCAATCATTTCGTGTTTGGTCTTAACGACAGCCTACGTGCAAAGGTTAGGATCTTGATGCCTCAAACCTTGCACGACACTGTCCAAAAGGCCCTCATAGAAGAGGAGGAGCTTATCAGTGGGGGTCAGCCTAGGACTCCAACGAGACCATCAGGGCGGGGTTCATCTGGTACGCCACAACATCAGACACCAGTGAGACATACACCGAGATATTGTGGCTTCCAGAGGGGATCCACGTTTTCTACACCCCGACGGTCGTCGCCTCAGCAACGGACACCTTATTGAGAACCACAACACTAGCAGCAGCATCGCCTGCAGCAGCAACAATTTAGGCCTGTTCAGTAGAATAGACCAGGGTTTTAGGCCGGTGGGCAGTCATCTTCTACTTTGGGTACCAGGACTACTGGGCCGAAGAAGGGGTGTTGGACGTATGAGGAGACACACTACCAGTGCTACTATCTTTTGGAGAGCACCAGGGCTTCCAGATCGGCCGAACCCAGTACAGTGAGAGATATGGGCAATGCCCATCAGATTCACGCAGCGGTGAATAACTACTAGGCATAGGACTATTCGACTGTGCTCGAGACGAAAAGTACTGTCACTGACCAGACCCTTAGTATTTTGATAGACCCAGGTGCTACTGAGAGTTTCATTTCTGGTGCAGTGCTAAAAAGGATTAAGGTTAAGGCAGTCGAATAGGACTAGTTTAGCTTCATAGAGATGGCTTCAAGAGCCAAACAAAAGGTTGGAGGAAAGGTTACTGGCTGTGCCCTTAACCTGGGAGAGTTTGTCACGAGGGTCAACCTATACGTCACGATCTTAGGATCTTATGACTTTGTGATTGATATGGATTGGTTCGAATTGCATGAGGCGATACTCAACTGTAAAATGAAATGGTTGAGCTTGGTCGATGATGAAGGATAGAGACGTGCGATAGTAGGATGGAACCAGGGAGTTTCCCTAAGGTTCATCTCTTCCTTACAGCTACAGAAGAGTATGCACAAGGGGTGCAAGCTTTATGCGATCCTTGCGCTAAATGAAAAGGGAGTGGAAAAAGGTCTAGAACACCTTCCAGTGGTGAAGGAGTTTGCAGATGTATTTCCAGAAGAGTTACCTGGGATGCCGCCATAAAAGGAATTGAAGTTTACCATAGACTTGAAACTAGGGACCGAACCAATAGCGAGAAATCCGTATCGGATGTCGACCCCGGAGTTGCAAGAGATGAAAATGCAACTGAAGGAGTTTTTGGACCAGGGGTTGATACGCCCTAGTGTGTCACCATGGGTTGCACTAGTTATTTTCATACAAAAGAAGGACAGGTCATGGAGGCTTTGCATTGACTACCGTCAACTGAATAAGGCTACGATCAAGAATCAATATCCCTTACCGAGAATTGATGATCGGTTCGATCAAATGAAGGGTGTGACGGTGTTCTCCAAGATCGATTTGCGATCAGGGTATCACCAGTTACTGATCAAGGAGGATGACGTCCCTAAGACCTCCTTTAAGATGAAATTTGGACAGTACAAGTTTACTGTTTTACCATTTGGACTAACAAACTCCCCAGGGGTATTCATGAGTTTGATGAACGGGGTGTTCCGCGAGTACTTGGACAAGTTCGTCCAAGTATTCATTGACGATACTTTGATCTACTCTCGGATGACGGAGGATCATGATGAGCACTTGCGCTTGGTGCTACAGTGTCTGCGAGAGAACAAATTGTATGGGAAGTTTTCCAAATGCTCTTTTTATCAATCGAGGATTCACTACTTAGGGCATGTCATTTCCGACAAAGTTTCGCCATGGATCCAGCCAAGGTTGAGGCTATTATGGATTGGCCTGCACTGATGAATGTCATAGAAGTGCATAGTTTTATGGTTTTAGCAGGATACTATCGACGGTTTGTCGAGGGATTTTCAAAGATAGCAAATCCGATCAAGGAATTACAGAAGAAAAACAAGAAGTTTGTTTGGACCGAGAAATGCGCGGAAGCATTTTGGAGGCTTAAGGAGTTGTTGACGACAGCGCCAATACTAAAGGTCCCTGACATGGATGCAGACTTCTTGGTATGCACTGACACATCCAAGGAAGGTTTAGGCGGAGTCTTGATGCAAGACGGATGAGTGATTGCTTACATTTCGAGGAAACTAAGAAGGCATGAGGAAAACTACGCAACGCATGATTTGGAGTTATTAGCCATCGTATATGCCTTGAAGGTATGGAGACACTACCTTGTTGGATGAAAATTTGAATTAAATACTGATCATTGTGGACTGCAACACATTTTTATGCAAGGCGACTTGAACGCGCGACAACGGCCTTGATCAAAATTGCTTAGCGAGTACGACTTCGAGATTACTTACATAAAGGGGACAATGAACCAATTGGCAGATGCCTTGAGTCGGAGGCCACGCATATTTTTGGTGTTACCTCTTCAGAAAAATCTACGTGAGAAGATTCTCACTTTATAGCGTTATGATGACTGGTACAAAGAAGTTGAGGATTTTATCGAACAAAACACAATGATGGTACCACGATATGAGGGATTTTCTTTTGATAGCGATGGGTTATTGAGGTTTAGAGGTCAAATTTATGTACCGCCAAACGACGAGTTGAGGATGTTGATCCTGAGCGAGGCTCATAGAGAAGTTTACATGGCTCACCCAGGAGTCACGAAGATGAGGGCCGACCTTAAACCCTTATTCTTCTGGAAGGGAATGAAGGCTGACATAGTCAACTATGTGGCCAGATGTCTAGAGTGTCAGCAATTAAAGGCTGAACATAGACACCCGACAGGATTAATTCAACCACATGTCATTCTGGAATCGAAATGGGAAGTTATTTTGATGGATTTTATTGCTGGATTGCCATTGATGACAAGGAGACACGACTCGATTTTTGTAGTAGTAGACACTCTGACAAAGAGTGCTCACTTTATTCCTGTGCGTACGACATATTAGGCACCTGACATAGCGAGAGTTTTCATCAGTGAGATTGTGAGGCTGCATGGCATGCCTAAGAAGATTATATCCGATCGAGGATCGGTGTTTATTGGACGATTTTGGACGAGTTTCCAAGAGGCCTTGGGAACTCAACTAAATTTTAGTACTGCATATCACCCAAAGACTGATGGACAAATCGAACGAACGAACCAGACCTTGGAAGACATGTTGCGCATGTATGTGATGGACCAACAAAAGAGTTGGGAGGAATTCTTGCCTCTAGTAGAGTTCAATTACAACAACAGTTACCAGAGCACCATTAATATGGTGCCTTTTGAGTTTCTTTATGGGAGACCATGTCAGATGCCCTTGAGTTGGGATTGACTTGAGGATAGGGTCCTGGTGGGACCAGAAGCGATCCAAGAAATGGAAGAGAAAATTCAAACCATAAGATAAAGGATTAGGGAAGTGCAGGATCGACAGAAGAGTTATGCCGATGCGCACCGAGTCGATCGTAGTTACGAGGTCGGCAGTCGAGTCTTCTTGTGGGTTAAACCGCATAAGAGTTCGATCAAGTTTGGAAAGGGAGATAAACTCTCTCCTAGGTTCGTAGGACCTTTCAATATTGTGGAGAGAAAGGGGCCTGTGGCCTATCCACTAGCCTTGCCTGATTCTTTGAGGCGTATGCACGATACATTTCATGTATCTGTTTTGAGACATTATATTAGTGATCCTACACACATGATTGACATGAGTTCCTTGCAGGTATCGTATGAGGGAGAGCTCACGGATGAGTCGGTCTGCATCTTAGATCATCGCATTCGATAGTTACGAAGTCGAACGGTAGATAAGGTCAAGGTGCAGTGGGACAGTTATAGTCCGCACTCGACGACCTGGGAGGACACATATGATATGCGCCAGCAATTTCCATTTTTGTTTGATAGATAGACTTATGACACTGTGGTACTTATGATATTGTGGTACTTTTATTTCGGCATTTTTACTGAGAAACTTTGGGACGAAGTTTAGAACAAGAGGGAGTGTATGTAACATCCCACTCTGGCGCACTGAGAAAACTTATTCTTTGAGGACACTTTCTCGCATGTGATCTGGACTTTTATGATGTTAAACCATTTACCCTTGATTATGATGTGTTTTGATAGATGAAATGATGTGTTTACTTCTTTCATGTAGACAAGTGTTGTTGACTCAGTTTCATTGAGAGTGCAGAGTTTCGGACCTTGAGGATGCAGAGGCATCGGTGGAACCCCTTGGACCTTGGATTGAGTCAGGCAGTGTGCTATTTGGGTTGATTTATTTTCTATGATATTTCATTGATTTGATCATATGATGTTGACATGTTCTGACACGATTGTTGATGATGCAGGCTAACGATAGCTTGTCGACCAGACTCACATATGGAGTAAAGTGGCCACACACGATTTCCATAGAGGTTGAGGGAGAGGGGTGGACAACAGCCCTTCCACTGCCTACTAGCACTCCCGCCGTGGATCGAACTGTAGGTGAACAATTACCTAGTCCGAGAGGATCCACGATGTCGTGAGGGCATACAATGACAGTCGCTTATGATGATTCTAAAGGGCGCACAATAAGGCGGGGGCCTTCTTCCTTAGAGTCCTTAGTCTCCCACAAGTTCACCTGGCAGAGTGTTGACTCCAGGGGCTATAGATGTATACCAATCATCAAGTTGGTGAGTGGCACCCTTGGAGAACGTGGTGCATCCTGAAGGGCACGTCGCACAAAAGAAACACAAGAAGTGAGTGGCACCCTTGGAGCACGTGG